>SNQJ01S0035640.1:57039-72685 GCA_010110895.2 Picea sitchensis | reverse complement strand
TGCAATGTTTTACATATGGATGATTTATATATTACAATGAACTTAATTGTAATGAGTTGGTATATTTGTTTAAATGATAGAATACATTAATGAAATGGTTATATCCAAACACATTAATTAAAATATAAAAATCAATTTTTTTTTATAAAAATGATTTAACTATTTAATGATTAATTTAAATTTTATATATATAAAAAAGAGAAGATGCATTTCCATAATTATAATGCAAAAATCCAGCACTAAAACATATTGGTGCATTGTATTAATTTGAAATCAACACTACACTTATTGTGCATTGTATTCATTTGAAATGAACACTACATTTCATGCATATTATCACATAATGGTTTTTATGCACTGGTGTGATATGTATATAAAAATGCATCATTGTTTATAACTGTAGTAAAAACACCAATGCTCCTAGCTAAAACAACAACACAGTTCCTTTTTGTTATAGTATTACCATTGCCATTACTGTTATCGTCACTATTTACCAAGACTTCATGGTGCACAAAGACATATACATGTCAATGCTCAATATATAATACACACTAGTGCATATTCATATAATACAAACCCGTGCTTTAAAAATATATTATATGCACTGGTGCTTCAAAAATATATTATGTGCATCGATGCACTTTATGTATGTAATATGCATTAGTTATTTTAATGTATATAAATCACACATATGCATATTACGAATGTGTGCACCGGGGCACCTTACCGTTTTAAGCACACAAAAAAACACCTCTGTTACGACCTTCGACTACCCATAATTTTTAGTTATAGTGAACATCTGCTAAAACCTTTGTTGTAAAAAGCGAAGTTTTTTTTGAAATTTTTGCCCATTCTTGTAACACTAAAAAACTTTGCTAAATGGTGTTTTCCTTGTCATGTGAGTTTAACCAAATTGCAAAACACAAACTCCATGAAGTCATTGGTCAAGTGTGTTTTAATTGGCAATGTTGAACAATCTTTAGGACTTAATATTGATATATGTTGGTCAGTACTACTAATTGTTATTAGTGGGCATGCACAACTACTTGGTTTAAAAATACAAAGAGGGGGAGTCATGTAATGTACCTAATCTAAACCCTTTGTAATTGTACATATAGGCTGGTGAGTCATTGGTACCAATTGTAAATGTAAATGAACATATAGGCTGGTGAGCCATTGATACCAAGTTTGGTTTTGTGTGCACTTGAGTAGTGCACGAGTATGGTCATCAAAGGAAGGGTGAACACAGTTCATAATGTTGTGCGCACTTGAGTAAGTGTGTGGAAACTACCTGGAAATGCACATCGAGCTGAGTATATATATATATATATATATATATTTTGATTTATATGTATTTGAGGCCGGAGAGTTATTTATCCTAAGTTCCCGAGGATGGGAACGAGTGACCAAGTGGCTAAAGATATTTATGAAGGTGACAAGTGTTGAGATTAAGGTATGCAATATATATATTTCTAGCCTTAATGTATTTTTAGGGGGAGAGCTCATCCTTTAAGGGAAATTCATTTCATTTTGCTTGTGTTCAGAAGGGTTAGATCATCTGATATACGACTATTACCTTGTCTACAAAGAAATCTTGTAAAAGGGGTTTTTCTGTATTGTAACAAGAGTTTTTCTATCGAAGAGGCGAGTGGTTAGGCATGTGAGCATTCTCTTTAGGTGAGAGAATTGTTGTCAAAGAGGTGGGTTGTCAGGCTCGTGAGAAAACTTTCCAGGTGATATTTTTGTTGGGAGTTGTTCCCTGGTGCGCTAGGAATTAGTTGTAGGGCTCTAAGACTTCCTATCCATCCTGTTGCTGGAACCCTGGAAGGGAACCGAGGAAGTTGAAGGACTGTTGAGCAGAGAAGGGGAACACTTCCTTGGGTGTAACAGGTGCATGGTGAATGGGAGAATGTAGAATAATTGTAGCAGTGGCACCTTGGACTAAGAAATTATGTTGATAGTCAGACCTTAGATTGGAATTAAGAACCCTTTTTCCCCTGTGGATTTAAGCCCCAGCTCAGGGGTGACATGTTGTTGAAAGTATATGAGCAACAAAGTCTATGGTTGGGAGGAACATACGAGTTCTACGCGGAGTTGGTGACTTTCATAAAAGATAAGTCTCTTTATGTGCTTGTCTCATTTGTTGTGTGCTTAGTTATCTATGTTTGATATGGGTTTAATTCTCGTATGTTGTTGCATATAAGTAATTGTTGTTATTCTATTTAATGTTTCTTGCACATGTAAGTATGGTGTTGATAGCCAGTAATTGTAATCATGCATGACTATGATAGTTTTTGATAGTATTGCATGTTAAATTAACCTTATGATATTGGTCATGAGTCTCCGAGGTGAGGTTTGAATGGCCATGTACGTAGGGAAGTAGTTTGCGTGCACAAGAGGCTAGGATTAGTTTGTGTGCACATGTAAGTAGACCCCGAACACAAGGAAAATCAGAATTGGTGTATGACGCCAGAAGGGTTATGCACACAATAGTGATGTGTGTTCAGTATGCTTGTGCATGCAGTTGTATTGTGTTACTTCTGCTATTTTTAAGTTGTGTAAAAAGAGGAAAGTTAGTGTGGCACGAATAAACTTGGGGTTGAGCACATTACTTCAAGTATTCTTGCGCAAAACTATGTTATAGAGTAGAATCTGTGCAGTGAATTTTAGAGTAGCATTGCTCAGTAGTAAGTTGGGTAATGTTATAGTATGGTATTAGAATTAGTTTGGTAATAGGGGACGTTACAGATTAGTATTAGAGATCTAGTTTCAACACTGAGCCTATATGGGACGAGTACTTCCTTAAAGAAAAGTCTGGACTAGTTAGTGGTCGAATTTGGAATGACAACATGGCCATGGTGCACATAAAATAAGAATGCGCAAGTGTGCACACTAAATTCTGGACACTATGGGGTGCGACGCTGGAAATGCGCAGTAAACAATAGTGCATGGTTGTGTGCACTAAATATTGGGGCTGCGTGGAGCAAAATTTGTGGTGCATGCACAATATTGATACGCAGTGTATATGTTGAATATGGACATCGTTCATTGGTATGTGTTGAATACCAATGTGCACATGGGATTTAGAAGAGAGGATTCTGACAAAATGGTGTAGAGTTTTCATGAAGTTGTCTCATGAATTCATCTAACAAATCTTATTGCCTGCACATTTTGCATAATTTACAACGATTAGAGCAGGATAAAATCAACGTAGAAAGTCAAAAAGCATGGAAGATGCACATATAGATTTTATCCATGATGATGAATTTGGGGATCTATATGTGAGTTTGGGTGTTGATGCTATAGAATCCAAGGTGGAGCACATAAACTTGGTAGAAACCATAAAGGGACTGCAAAAATATGTCCAAAGCTATAATGTTGATAATGAAAGGCTTATGAAAGCCAAGGAGTAGAAAGATGACTTCAATGTCAAGTTGATGCAAAGCTTGGATATAATATAAAAGAAAATGGATAAGGAGAGAGTCAAGCAGGTCAAGAAGTCATAGGTCTCATGATGGGAAAAGAAGAGAAGAAAGAAGTGTTGATAGGCATCAACTTCACTCACCAAAGCATTCATTTAGGAAAACACATAGTAGCTCAAGTCCATCTACTATAATAAAGCATAAGAGAAGGACTGGGGTGGACGAGATACAGTGAGAAATGAATAAGATCAAGCCTCCTACCTTAGACGATGAGCACAAGAAGGATGCATATGCGGAGACCTGACTGTTGGGTATGAGTAAGTACTTCCAATTGCATAGCTATTCTGCATAGGCAGAAGGGAGAATTTCTATCTATCAACTAAAGGAAAATAATCAATGTGGTGGGATTAGTTTTTGAAAGTGAAACACATTGATGAGAACAAGGTTACTTGGAGGGAGTTCAAGAGGCATTTTCGACGGAAATACTTAACCAAGAGATACCATGACAATAAAATGAAGGAGTTCTTCGAACTCAAGCTTGGGAGTATGACAATAGATGAGTATGAAAGAAGATTCTTAGAGTTGTTGAATATGTCGCATTCATCAAGGATGAGCAAGTTAAAATCCAGAGGTACCTGAGTGGGTTTCCCTCATTTATCAGTGACAAGATATAGTATAATGAACCAAAGAAATTAGAGGAAACCATAAGGCATGCTAAATGTATTTATGATCAACAAAGGGGAAGACTGAATTTCCAAAAGGATTGGGAAGACAAGATGAAAATCAAGGTGGAACAAAAGAGGAAGGGGATTAAGCTACCCTTTTTCAGAAATACTACGCAAGGAAAGTCAACTCCCAAGGAGTCCAGAGCAATGGAGACAATGGAGAAAAATCCAAGGCAACAACCTATTCAATTTTAGAGTTTTGGTGGAGATCATATCCGCAGGGATTTTCCTCAAAGAGGTGAAAAAGAGAGGACTGCACATAGTGTACGAAAAGCTACGACAATTGAGTACATGAGCATAAATGTACCTAGGATTTACATAGCCCTAGATAATAAGAAAGCTAAGTTTCATTCACACATGATTAAAGTGGAAGGTACGATTAATGACCAACCCATTGCTATTTTAATTGATTAAGGATATATTCATAGTTATCTATATCCTAATATGGTGGAAAGATTCCAATTGCTAAAAAGCAAGCTTGGAAAACCTTGGTTGGTGCAGTTAGGTATAGGAGAAAAAAGGAAAATTAATGATATGGTTAATGAATGTCCAATGGAAATGAATGGACTACAAAAAAAATATGATTTGAATATCATTCCTTTGGGATCGTATGATTTCCTCATTGGTATGGATTGTTTGGACCGACATCATTCCATTCTAAACTATTACAATAAGGCATTTGATTGCTTGGACGAGGAAGGAAACTTTATTACAGATCAAGGAATTACAAGAGTTGTAACTATCAGAGAAGTTTCATCCTTACAATTGAAGAAAAGATACATGAAAGGATGTCAAGTATTTGCAGCCCACATGGAGGAGGAACCCAAGGATAAAGTGCCAAATTTTGAAGACTGTGCAGTACTGAAAGAGTTTGAGGATGTCTTTAAACAGATACTGGGGTTGTCACTGAAAATATATATTGATTTATTTATAAATATGATTCATCTGTATCCAAGACTCCTTATAGGATGAGTATGCTAGAGCTGAAGAAGTTGCAGATGCAACTTGAAGAGCTTATGAAGAAGGGGTATATATGCCCAAGTGTGTCACCTTGGGGTGCCCCCATATTGTTTGTGAAGAAGAAGGATGGTACGTTGAGACTTTGTATCGACTTTAGGATAGATGACCTCTTTGATTAGCTGAGGGGCACACAGATATTTTCAAATATTGATCTCAAATCAGGATATCACCAAGTGAGAATTAAAGAAGAATACATCAACAANGATTAATGACCAACCCATTGCTATTTTAATTGATTAAGGATATATTCATAGTTATCTATATCCTAATATGGTGGAAAGATTCCAATTGCTAAAAAGCAAGCTTGGAAAACCTTGGTTGGTGCAGTTAGGTATAGGAGAAAAAAGGAAAATTAATGATATGGTTAATGAATGTCCAATGGAAATGAATGGACTACAAAAAAAATATGATTTGAATATCATTCCTTTGGGATCGTATGATTTCCTCATTGGTATGGATTGTTTGGACCGACATCATTCCATTCTAAACTATTACAATAAGGCATTTGATTGCTTGGACGAGGAAGGAAACTTTATTACAGATCAAGGAATTACAAGAGTTGTAACTATCAGAGAAGTTTCATCCTTACAATTGAAGAAAAGATACATGAAAGGATGTCAAGTATTTGCAGCCCACATGGAGGAGGAACCCAAGGATAAAGTGCCAAATTTTGAAGACTGTGCAGTACTGAAAGAGTTTGAGGATGTCTTTAAACAGATACTGGGGTTGTCACTGAAAATATATATTGATTTATTTATAAATATGATTCATCTGTATCCAAGACTCCTTATAGGATGAGTATGCTAGAGCTGAAGAAGTTGCAGATGCAACTTGAAGAGCTTATGAAGAAGGGGTATATATGCCCAAGTGTGTCACCTTGGGGTGCCCCCATATTGTTTGTGAAGAAGAAGGATGGTACGTTGAGACTTTGTATCGACTTTAGGATAGATGACCTCTTTGATTAGCTGAGGGGCACACAGATATTTTCAAATATTGATCTCAAATCAGGATATCACCAAGTGAGAATTAAAGAAGAATACATCAACAAGACTATCTTCAGAACGAGGTAGGGACATTATGAGTTCACAGTGGTGCCATTCAAATTTTCAAATACACTAGTTGTCTTCATGTGTTTGATGAATGGAGTTTTTTGAAATTACTTAGATAAATTTGTCATTGTATTTATGGATGACATTCTTATTTACTTAAAGTTTGAAGAAGAGCATGAAAAACACTTGAGGATGGTACAACAAGTTTTGAGGGAGCATCAATTGTATGCAAAGTTGAGAAAGTGCTCATTTTACCAACGACAAATTCATTATTTGGGTCATATCATTTCCAAGGAAGGAATAGTTGTGGATCCAGAAAAGATAAAATCCATTGAGGAATGGCCAACCCAAAGAAATGTCACAGAGGTGAGGTCCTTCATGGGTCTTGCAGGTTATTAAAGACAACTTCTCAAAAATTGTGCATCCAATTACATCCTTACAAAAGAAAGGTGCATGATTTGAATGGAATCCATATTGTGCAAGTAGTTTTCAACACTTGAAGAGTTTGTTGACAACTGCGACAATTTTGAGAAATGTTGATTTAGATGCAGACTTTGTTGTGTGCATGGACGTGTTGGCCCTTGACCAAGTTTTAAGGAAATCTTGGTCAAGAATGACCACGTTTTGGACTTCGACGCAATGATCGAGGAAGGAGTGCCCAGGTGGAGTTGAGATCATGAATATCACTTGTTTTGTGGGCTGTGTGGACCCAACAAGGGGTTCATTAGGGTTTTTGTAACGGGTAATGAGATGTCTGGCCATGGGTTGTCCCATGTGTAGGCCCTACTGCAAAAGTATAAATAAGAGTAAGATTGTAAGGATGAGTAGTAGTAGAAGTGAAGTCTAAGTGGCTTGCAAGGCTAAGTGCAAGTAGTTTTGGGTTGCTTAGTGCAACAGACTATGTATGTAAGGCTTCGTGCTTGATAGAGAAGTGGGCTTTGTGCAGTGACCTAGTTTTGGGAAGGAGGATCTGGCACTCAGTGCACAAATATCTTGTCCTCTGTGAAGCTTAGCTCCGTGGCTTAGTGCATAGGAGCAGATGAATGTAAGAGATTCAAAAGAATAATAAAGAATACGAAGTAGTTGGTGGACGTAGCCCCACGCTGGGGTGAACCACGTATATCTTGTGTCTCTGATGTGCTTTGTGATATGTGTGTTTGTATGCTTAGTGCTTTGTTATTATGTATGATGAATAGATCTGATAGTGCTCAGTGCTTACTTGTGCTTTATGAATTAATGCTAGAACTAACTTGTTGCTATGTGCTAATTGGATAAAGTACTTAATCTTTATTGTTACTGCGTCGATCTATTTTAGGGTTTGTTTTGCGATGTTAATGAAGCTAATGAATTAATGCATATCATATTCTAAGTGTTATTAAAGTACTTGTGAAGTGTTGTAATCACAGATCTGTGTCCCATCTTGGTTACAGACAACTGAGTCCTGTAACCCCCTCTGCCTCTACCTTGGGTGAGACTTCGCCTACTTCACAGGTGTTGCCAAAAGGGCCGGTAGTTAGGGTTTTATTGGTGCAATGTTGAAGCATTGAACCCTGGGTCCGCCCCTGTGCCAACAAATGGTTCCGTTGCCGAGACTTGAAACTATGATTGCTGGGAATTGAAGTAAAGAAAAGAGAATCTTTGTGTGTAGATCTGCTGCTGTAGTGCATAATACTCTACTTGAATTGCGAAGCTCTGTGCTAAGAAAGAAACCCGATTTGAAGAAAAGAGGTAATATCTTGGAAGAGGTAAATCTTTGTGCTTTCATAAGAGTAAGATAAGCAAAAGTTTTTGTTTCGAAAGCATGAATTTAGGTATGTTTAATAGATTATGTCCTAGTTTGAAAGCTAGGGCGTAGTTGGAAGAAAGAGTTGATATGAATAAATTTCATATAAATAAAGAAAGATATGTTATTCCTATGCATAGAAAGAATTTTTGGACTTATAAGTGGATGCAGGAACCTAGAAAGAATTTTTGCAGATTGCAGGTCCAACACTGTGATCCTAGTGCGCAATACAGGAGAAGTTGGGGAACTTACAAGAGAAAGAGAGGATTGACACTATGTTATAACTGCAGAAGATCGAGACATCTTGCTAAGGGATGCCCTGGTACATGCCCTGTTTGTCTTTGTTTTAAAATTGTTGGTCATGAAGTTGAGGATTGCCCAAAGATGATTGATAAAGTCGAAAAAATGAATACGAGACAAGGAAAATATGAAGGAATTCAAGAGAATAAGAGCATGTTAGAGAATCATCAAGAGACTGAGTCAAAGAAAGCTCAGACTATGTTATCACAGTTGAAAGAAATGATGAATGATCACAAAGATGTCAATTTACCAGAGATCTTGAAGGAAAAACAACACATAAATGCAAAAATAAGAGATTTTGACATAGACTGTGTCTTAGATGAAGAAACACAAGTAAATATTATGACAGAAGAAAGCTGGGAAATTTTGGGAAATCCCACCATTGTACCTTCATTGGGAAGAGTAGGTTTGTTTAAAGGAAAGATGATAGCCCTATGGGGAAGAGTTACTAATGCACTTGTTATCATCCATGGAACACCGACTGAAGAGGAATTTGAAGTCATTAAGTTTGTTGAGAACATCGCCCCTTTCCCATTTTTGTTAGGAAATAATTGGATCGAGAGGGACCAGATCAGAAGGAAAGAAGAGGACGAAGCTGTAGAAAAGAAGAAGCAAGAATGAAGGGATTTCATAGATAGAAAAATAGATCGACTAATAGAAGAATGAGAAGTTAAGTCAAAGCAACAGAGGGCAAGAGAATTAGCCATCAAAGTTAAAAGAACACAAGAAGGTTTGAAGGACCTATCCATGCAAGAAAGGAGTATACCCACCCTGGAATTAATAAGAGAAGAGATATTAACTTCGAACCCTTTGAGAGCACATCAACAATGCGAAGTCACTACTCTAGGAGAAGATAGGAATAAGAATGGAAAGAGAATTCCAAAAACTCAGATCACAGGAAAGAAGGCAAGGAAGCTCAGTAAAAAGAAAGCCAAGTTGGAAAATCTACAGGGAGTTATAGAGAATAAATGGAAGACTTCGCAGGAGGCAGTTTTGCAAGATTTGAACCTCGCTGGAACAACAGAACCATGCAAAATGGGACTTCACCCTCACGAAGCTATATGACCGTTGGAGGTGCCTCGACCGTTAGAACGATGCTACAGAATGGCTAGGAAACACATTTATGGGTGGATGTACCGCATTTGGGACATTGAGACCGTGCTGTAACAGATAGATTCACATTAATGGAAGCATTCCTACTCGTTGGAAGAATCCGTTACGACGCTCGCTTATTTAACTTGTCGGACGCTGCGTTGGGACCAATTTTTCCACCTGTGATTATTTGAGATAAGAAGACAAGTGATTTCATGTTGAGCTTTGTTATCAGACCTCACCATCCATTTTTTACTCCACCTGCCCGTTTGCCTACCCCGAACCGTCTGTTTAAAACTGAGAATGTCGGGCGAACACAGTGAATTAGAAAAGTCCGTTGAGGAGGTTCTTAATAAGTTTATGGATAATAAAGCTATGTATGAAGGAGTACAGGTGTGGTCGACTAGGGGAATCTAGGCTTCCCCATCGACTGAATGACGTTCGAGCCATGTCAACGCCACGACTGAGCAGCGAAGTAAGCATTGCGAAGATATGGCGATTGCGAAGAAGATCCAGTCGATATTACCAGATTATATCCCGCCTTTGCCTAGTGTGGTTAACCACAACATCATCCAATAGGAATTTGAATACACTTTGATCACCGCGTACATCTCGAAGGAAATACACGTGGCCGAGAGCTAGTTGGTACAGGTCCCATTACTGAAGAACAATGACTTTAACCTGGTGGATAGAAAGAACTATGCAATGCTCACACCTCATAGATAATTGATGAAGACCACTGGGAAGAATCCTCTCCTGGTCTCCTAGCCTTGGATTAAGGAGCTCACGCAGTCCATGATACTTAATGTAATGAAGATTCCCCATTTTGGTCGACACCAGGAGGTTAATGCTTGCGTAAAAATCCTCTTTTCATGATACCATGGAAGATACTTCTGGCTTGACTGACAGATTACTGTGGATCCAACGCTGATCCACCTGATTACAGGATTAAGCATGGAGGGACCTGACCCTTAACAGTTTTACCCAGGGAAGACCTTGGATCACTCCTCGGCCTAGCGCATCAAGGAAGCATATGGGGAAGTCGAGAAAGGAAAGAGAGACTACAAGGTAGCCTATATCCAGGATGGCGTAGTGCGCCTTGCTTGCCAACTCATAGCTGGCAATCTTGTAAGAAAGAATCGCCCCACGCAGGTCACCGAGTTTGTGGTGGACCTCGCAGAAAAGTGCATAGAGGGAATGAAAATGAATTGGGTGAGTTACCTCATCAACAAGCTTGAGAAATACTGTCGTGAAGCTCATGATCAGGGATACGAGTTTCACTTCAGTTGGTTGCTTGTATTGATCGCATTTGTTTCTTGGAAAATGCCTAAAGGAGCTACTTTCCTGGAGATAGAACCCTTGGAGTTGTTGGCCGCTAGGTTCTCTACCTTGTGGTACACCAATGATATGTCGAAGCAATGGCAGTCGAACTCTGTATTCCACGCATACTATCAACAACTGAAGGTTTCCATCGAAGACTTTCCATGCATGACACTGCGTACCTTGCACCAGTACTGACCTTTTGCAAAGTTTCGTGTGGATCGACATTTTATATATATCACTGTGCGCAGAGATGAGAGCAAGGAGAAGTTGCAATCATATTACAAGATAATAAATGACGACATGGAGTAGATCACGAAGGAGTGGCCGGAGGAGTTCCTTGTACCAGTTGATGATGCATAACTCTTCGACCCCGACATCATAGGAAGCCCCTTGGTCACCCGGGTCGAGCATGCTAGATAGTCCAGTGAGAAGAAGAAGAAGAAAAATGAGGAATTTCAGAATATAGAGATTGATGAGGAGGACAACACCTCAGAAGGAGATGGATCTAGCTCGCCAGGAGGAGGAGGAGAAGACCAAGTAGAAGGAGAAGGAGAAGAGGATGAAGGAGAAAAGTAAGGAGAAGGCGAAGCTACACCGCCGAAAGATCCCCCCACTGAAACTGTAACTCTGCAGAAACCTTCGGCAAGAAAGAATACCCGTGCTAGTAAGCCCCAGATGGAGGACACACTCACAGAAGATGATATTAGTCTAGTTCTCAGAGCGATGGAGGATGCGTCCGAAGATCTCTTGCGGAGATATGGAGTGAAGCAGGAAGAGTTGTATGAAAGAGTTGAGAAGGAATTAAAAGAAATACAATAGGCTATTCGATCCATCCACGCAATGTCTACTACGCCCTCTTCATCACAAGTTGCAGAATTGGAGGATGAGCCTGCCCAATTGAGAAGATTAGCAGATGCGACAGAGGCTCGACTTCAGAGAGTCCAGGAAGAAAAAGAGAAGGCTATAGAAGCCTTGAAGCAAGAGAAAGAGGAAGTCTTAGAGAAACTATGTGTTGCGCGGTACTATGTAATCGCTTATGAAAATGAGAAAGATGAGTTTTGGGCGATGATCGAGGAAGACAAAGCAAAGATACAAAGAGAAAAGGACTAGCTGCTCATAGAGTAGACTGCGGTCAAAGAAGTGGTGAGAAGAGCACTTTGCTCTGTGCCAGGCTTGGCATAGGAGGAACAAGAATCAATCGAGATTCAAGTGATGAAGCTCGCTAAGGCCATCCAATAGCTTCAAGCAAGGGTAACGGAGTTGGATATCCAAGGAGTGCCGAGCACTCCACAGGAACTGCACAATCAAAGGGAGGAAGCCGCCAAGAACACAGTTGGAAGGATCAAATCCCTCACCTCAGAATGCAGACAAATGAGTGATAGAAGAGCGCAGAATTATGAATGGATCACAAAATATCTAGAGCCTAGAAAACTGGAACGCAGTTACAGGAGGCACAACAATAGGCACTGTCAGTACATACACAGATGAAGCTACTCACTGCAGTAGAGATAATGAAAAGATCACAAGAACAACACATGGTATAGTAACCGATCACTGCCATCCAAGGTAGAGTAATGGAAGTCACGTAGAAGTTGCAGGATGAGTCCTGCAAGGTGTTTGAAGAAATCGAAGGACAAGGCTAGCAACTGGACCAAGTGGTTGTGACAGTGGAACAATGCCTGGAAGGGCCTGCTACAGAGCAGATGATTCAAGATCTCGATGAGCAGGAAGCTCAGGTGAAGCAACAAGTCGAGGCTGCTTGAGTGAAACTCAAGGCCTTCGAAGCAACGTTTCCCATACCCGAGTGACTCAGAATGAGTCACATGTGATTATTGGGGGCCTGTTGGCCCTTGACCAAGTTTTAAGGAAATCTTGGTCAGGAATGACCATTTTTTGGACTTCGACATAGTGATCGAGGAAGGAGTGCCCAAGCAGAGCTGAGATCACATATCTCACTTGTTTTGTGGGCTGTGTGGACCCAACAAGGGGTTCCTTAGGGTTTTTGTAACGGGTTATCAGATGTCGGCCCATGGGTTCTCCCATGTTTAGGGCCTATTGTAAAAGTATAAATAAGAATAAGATTGTAAGGATGAGTAGTAGTAGAAGTGAATTATAAGTGGCTTGCAAGGCTAAGTGCAAGTAGTTTTGTGTTTCTTAGTGCAACATACTGTGTATGTAAGGCTTCATGCTTGATAAAGAAGTGGGCTTTATGCAGTGACCTAGTTTTGGGAAGGAGGATCTGGTGCTTAGTTCATAGATCTCATGTCCTCTGCGAAGCTTAGCTCTGTGGCTTAGTGCACATGAGAAGGTGAATGTAAGAGATTTAGAAGAATAATAAAGAAGATGAAGCAGTTGGTGGACGTAGCCCCACACTGGGGTGAACCACATATATCTTGTGTCTCTGATGTGATTTGTGGTATGTGTGTTTGTCTTCTTAGTGCTTTGTTATTATGTATGATGAGTAGATATGATAGTGCTCAGTGCTTACTTATTCTTAATGAATGAATGCTAGATCTAACTTGTTTCTATGTGTTAAGTGGATAAAGTACTTAATCTTTACTGTTACTGCACCGATCTATTTTAGGGTTTGTTTTGCGATGTTAATGAAGCTAATGAGTTAATGCATATCATCTTCTAAGTGTAATTAAAGTACTTGTGAAGTGTTGTAATCACAGATCTGTGTCCCATCTTGGTTACAGACACCTGAGTCCTATAACCCCCCTGTCTCTACCTCGGGTGAGACTTCTCTGCTTCGTAGGTGTTGCCGAAAGGGATGGTAATTAGGGTTTTTTTGGTGCGCTATTGAGGCGTTGAACCCTGGGTCTGCCCCTGTGTCAACATGATGCATGCAAGGAAGGGATCGATGGAGTCCTTAGTCAGAATGGGCATGTGGTGTGCTACAAATCTAGAAAGTTAAAAGAACATGAAAGGCACTATGCTACTCATGACTTAGAATTGGAAGCCATAGTCCATGCCTCGAAGATGTGGCAACACTATCTCATGGGTAAAATATTTGAGCTGAGAATAGACCATAGTGGTTTGAAATATTTGTTTGGACAACCAAGCTTAAATGCGAGACAAAGTAGGTGTTAGAGTTCCTTAGTGAGTATGACTTTCACATAAAGCATATCAGAGTGAAAGAGAACAAAGTGGCTGATGCAATCAACATGAGGGTGCATGAAATGCATTCTACAACCATTAGCATGTACAAATCAGATTTGAGTGACAAAAGTTTATAGGTTTCCAAATCAGATCAACGTTATGTGAAAATAAAGGAAAATTTACAGCAAGGTAAATTGCAACAAAAATTTGAAGGTTATGAACTAAAAGAGGATGGAATCCTCATGTATATGCGCAAAGCTTATGTGCCAAATGATCAAGAATAAAAAAAACTATTATTGTCAGAAATGCATAAAGTTCCATATGTTGGACACTCAGGATATCAAAAAACAATTGCAGCAGTACAAAAAAAATACGATTGGCCATGCATGAAAAAAGAGGTTGTTGATTTTATTGCTAGATGCCTTGAATGTCAAAAGGTCAAGGTTGAGCATAGACACACATCTAGTTTGCTACAACCTTTTCCCATTCCTGAGTGGAAGTGGGAAGTTGTGACCATGGATTTTATTACTAATTTTCCTAGGATTGCTAAACAACGTTATTCTACTATGGTTGTGGTGGAAAAAATTACTAAAGCTTCCCATTTTATTTCAGTGAAGTTTGCGCACAAGGAAACCAACATTGTTGAAATACACATGCGATAAATTTCTAAGATGCATGGTGTACCTAAGACAATTGTGTCTGATAGAGATTCCAAGTTCACATCGAACTTTTGGAAAGGAATATAAAAAGGATTTGAGAAAAATCTGAACTTTAGCACAACATATCACCCTGTGATAGATGGACAAACAAAGAGAGTAAATCGGGTGATTGAAGATATGCTCATGATGTATGTGATGGATAAACCATCAAAATGGGAAGACTACCTTCACTTGGTAGAGTTTACTTACAACAATGGGTATCAATAATTTTTAAAGATGATCCCATTTGAGGCACTTTACGGTAGAAAGTGCAACACGTGAGTGAGTTGGGACAATCCAACAGAACACATAGTGGTTGGGACAGATATGCTCAGAGAAATGAAGGAGCAAATGGTAAAGATAAGGAATAATTTAAAGGCTGCCCAAGACAAGCAGAAAAGTTGCGCAGACAAAGTACAAACCCACATAGAGTTTAAAGTGGGTGCCCACATGTTCTTGAAAGAAAAATCTAGTCGCAGTTCCCTGAAGTTGGAAAATTATTCTAAGTTAGAAGCACGTTATTGTGGGCCATTTGAAATCATAGGGAGGATTGGTCATATCACACATATGCTTGCATTTCCTGCATCCTTGTGTATTCATAATTTTTTCCATGTATTATTGCTTAAAAAGTATGTACCTGATGCTAATCATAATATTGATTAGAATGTGATTCAAGTGGAGCTAGAAGACGATTTTCAAGTGCGATCGGTTTGTGTATTGGATCGAAAAATAAAACAGCTCTGGAATCTATTCATGGAGCTAGTAAAGGTCTAATGGACCTGGTATGGTCTTGAGGATGCAACTTGGGAGTGCAAGGATGCTATGCGGGTGGAGTATCCACATATTTTTGAAGATTTTTTGAAATTTTGTATGTACATGTGTATAGAATTCACTGAGGGTAGTGCATAAATAAGGGGGAAGGGAATGTAATGTCCCCAATCTGAACCCTTTGTAATTTGACATATAGGCTGGTGACCTATTGGTACCAATTGTAAATGTAAATGAACATATAGGCTGGTGAGCCATTGATACTGAGTTTGGTTTTGCACACACTTGAGTAGTGCATAAGGATGGTCATCAAAGGAAGGGTGCACACAATTCACACTTGAGTAAGTGTGCAAGAACTACCCAG
>SNQJ01S0035640.1:20212-31260 GCA_010110895.2 Picea sitchensis | reverse complement strand
TACCATGGTTAATACAAGGGAATTTGAACCAGGTACAGAGCCTTATGTTCTTCCAAGTCAATGTGAGCAAGTATTTTACTCAGAGGTACCTGGTAAAGCAGGTTGGTCATACGTTATTAGATATGATCCAAGAAGAAGACTAGTAAAGTATAATCATGTATTTGAGGATGAAGATAATAACGAGGAAAAAGATCATGATTATGCAGATCAGGAGTAGGTGGTTGTAGTTGATGTGTCAGACGAAGAAGTTGAAGAAGTTGATCATCCAAATATAGGAGACGACGATCTCATTGACGATATCGATAGCTATATTAGCGAAAATGACATTGATGATGATGTTGATGTGAATGAGCCTTTCACCAATATCGATTTTGAACCAGATCCTGATACGGATGTTGAGCTGGATGAAGAAGAAGATGATTGATATTTAATTGTTGAAAAGAAGAGGTATGTGTTTATATCTTTGACAATGATCTTTATATGTTTTTATTTTGTATAATAGAGTATATGTTACATGTTCTTTATAATTTCAAATTAGGTATGGGGAAATTGAGAGTGATGTGAGGAGGGGGGGGCATAATTAGATCTTCCACCTTCACGTGGTTTCCCCTGTTTAGTAGAGAATGAACTATTCTCGAAACCAAGAGGATCTCTGCGTGAATGCGCCTAATCATACCAACGATGTAGGTATGTCATCCCAGGGATTTACATTTTTATGTTTATATTTCTTTATAAGCCAATGAATGACAACCATAATTTAAATTTTTGTCGTGTTTGAATAAAATATGATCAATCCCAATCTTTTGTCAAAGCAACACATTGTTGAAAAACCTGTCCAGAACAAGGCATTAATTCGACAATATAATTCATTGTTCTGGTAATGACTGGCGTGGATGGGAGGGTTTCCAGACTTAAACATCACTCTAGTTCAACTGTAATCTTGATTTTCCTTGACGATATGTAGCTTGATTTTTCATATGGAGCTTCATTCTCATATGTAATCTAGTTTAACAGTAACCTGATGAGCAACAGTAACCTGTGAATGGGGCCAATGTTGAAATTATTTCAAAGTGTTTCTATATGCACTGAAATTTGACATGGATAGATTGTTCCCATGCCTTAATGATATGGAAGGGTTTCTAGACTCAAATATATAGTACTAGATGTGGGAACATGTGTACTGTCAGTGAATTTTAAAAGGAACAACGAACAAACATTGTACTAGGTCTAGACATGGGCAATGGTGACATGTGAATGGGGCCAACGTTGAAATTTTTTCAAACTATTTCTGTATGCACTGAAATTTGACATGGATAGAATATTCGCATGCCTTAATGATATGGGAGGGTTTCTAGACTCAAATTTGACTCACACACCCAATTGTTTCCATCATCAATTCATCATGTAAACCATAAATCCTAATTTTCTTTCAAAGTACACAAATTGGTTGATGCAAGTTTTAAGTTTTTTTTAGTCTTTCTTCATTTTTCTTTCAGGTTCTACATGGTATATACAATGTATGTGTGTCATAGTTGTGATGAAAAATCCCTCTTTTATTTTATTGTTTAATCAACACTATAAAAATGAGTATTGTGATGAATGGCCCATGCGTCCCTAAGGAAATTTCTATGATCTTGTACCTTGTTGTTTGACCCTAGAGAATTCCTTGGACAACCATGAGAACCATACTTCATGTTACAAA
Source organism: Picea sitchensis (assembly GCA_010110895.2). Classification (NCBI taxonomy): domain Eukaryota; kingdom Viridiplantae; phylum Streptophyta; class Pinopsida; order Pinales; family Pinaceae; genus Picea; species Picea sitchensis. The sequence goes on along the minus strand of SNQJ01S0035640.1, from coordinate 29,558 downwards.
TGCATGTGAAATGACCATTGTTATATCACATATTGCATTTATGATTCCATAAATCCCTAGGCATGGACCATAAATCCCTCTTTTTCGTTGATTGCTTAATCAACACCATAAAAATCCTCCCTTGTAGTACTAGATGTGGGGACGTGTGTACTATCGAACGAATTTTACAAGGAAATTGTACTAGGTCTAGACACGGGAAACAATGACCTGTGAATGGGGCCAACATTGAAATTTTTTCAAATTGTTTCTGTATGCACTGAAATTTGACATGGATAGACTATTTGCATGCCTTAACAATATGGGAGGGTTTATGGACTCAACTTTGACTCACACACCCACTTGTTTCCATCATCAATTCATCATGTAAACCATAAACCCTAATTTTATTTCAAAGTACACAAATTGGTTGATGCAAGTTTTAAATTTTCATCGGTCTTTCTTCATTTTTCTTTCAGGTTCTACATTGTATACACAATGTATGTGTGTCATAGTTGTGATGAAAAATACCTCTTTTCGTTCATTGTTTAATCAAAACTATAAAAATGAGTATTGTGATGAATGGCCCATGCGTCCCTAAGGAAATTTCTATGATCTTGTACCTTGTTGTTTGACCCTAGATAATTCCTTGGACAACCATGAGAACCATAATTCATGTTACAAATTCATTTGAAATGACCATTGTTATATCACATATTGCATTTGTGATTCCATAAATCCCTAGGCATGGACCATAAATCCCTCTTTTTTCGTTGATTGCTTAATAAACACCATAAAAATCCTCCCTTGTAGTACTATATGCGGGTACATGTGTATTGTCGAACGAATTTTACAAGGAAATTGTACTAGATCTAGACACGAGCAACAGTGACCTGTGAATGGGGCCAATATTGAAATTTTTTCAAACTATTTCTGTATGTACTGAAATTTGACATGGATGGACTATTCGCATTACTTAACGATATGGGAGGGTTTATGGACTAAAATTTGACTCACACACCCATTTGTTTCCATAATCAATTCATCATGTAAACCATAAACCCTAATTTTCTTTCAAAGTACATAAATTGGTTGACACAAGTTTTAAGTTTTCGTCAGTCTTTCTTCATTTTTCTTTTAGGTTGTACATTGTATATACAATGTATGTGTGTCATACTTGTGATGAAAAATACCTCTTTTCGTTCATTGTTTAATCAACACTATAAAAATGAGTATTGTGATTAATGGCCCATGCGTCCCTAAGGAAATTTCTATGATCTTGTACCTTGTTGTTTGACCCTAGAGAATTCCTTGGAAAACCATGAGAACCATACTTCATGTTACAAATGCATTTGAAATGACCATTGTTATATCACATATTGCATTTGTGATTCCATAAATCCCTAGGCACGGACCATAAATCCCTCTTTTTCGTTGATTGCTTAATCAACACCATAAAAATACTCCCTTGCAGTACTAGATGTGGGGACGTGTGTACTGTCGAATGAATCTTACAAGGAAATTGTACTAGGTCTAGACACGGGCAACAGTGACCTGTGAATGGGGCCAGCGTTGAAATTTTTTCAAACTATTTTTGTATGCCCTAAAATTTGACATGGATAGACTATTCACATTCCTTAACAATATGGGAGGGTTTATGGACTCAAATTTGACTCACACGCCCACTTGTTTCCATCATCAATTCATCATGTAAACCATTAATCCTAAAAAAAAATCAAAGTACACAAATTGGTTGATGCAAGTTTTAAGTTTTTATCAGTCTTTCTTCATTTTTCTTTCAGGTTCTACATTGTATATACAATGTATGTGTGGCATAGTTGTGATGAAAAAACCCTCTTTTCGTTCATTGTTTAATCAACACTATAAAAATGAGTACTGTGTTGAATGGCCCATGCGTCCCTAAGGAAATTTCTATGATCTTGTACCTTGTTTTTTGACCCTAGAGCATTCCTTGGACAACCCTGAGAACCATACTTCATGTTACAAATGCATTTGAAATGACCATTGTTATATCACATATTGCATTTGTGATTCCATAAATCCCTAGGCACCAACCATAAATCCCTCTTTTTCGTTGATTGTTTAATCAACACCATAAAAATACTCCCTTGCAGTGCTAGATGTGGGGACGTGTGTACTTTCAAACAAATTTTACAAGGAAATTTTTCTAGGTCTAGACACGGGCAACAGTGACCTATGAATGGGGCAAACGTTGAAATTTTTTCAAATTGTTTCTGTATGCACTAATATGATACATGGATAGACTATTCGCATGACTTAACGATATGGAAGGGTTTATGAACTCAAATTTGACTCACACACCCACTTTCTTCCATCATCAATTCATCATGTAAACCATAAACCCTAATTTTCTTTCAAAGTACACAAATTGGTTGAGGCAAGTTTTAAGTTTTCGTCAGTCTTTCTTCATTTTTCTTTCAGGTTCTACATTGTATATACAATGTATGTGTGTCGTAGTTGTGATGAGAAATCTCTCTTTTCGTCATCGATTTGACCCGGGTGGAGTCATTTATTTGTCGGGTTTTAGTGTTCCCAATGAATGGATGTGTTATTGTTGACATGGAATGGGACAACACATGTACCTTCTTAATTTTCTTCCTTCACTTGATGTGGGCCTGGTCATTCCTAGCCTTGAATTGAAGTTACCCCTAGTCTTAGGCATCACCCTTCATGACACTTGTCACCAAATGATTAGATCACAAGGTTGGAGGAATATGGCCATTGGGATGAGGCTTTATAACCTTACAGTAACAAGAGACATTAATTTAACTTTGACTATATTTCAAGGCCCCTTCTTCCCATGAAATGAGGTACATTCCCTTCTTGGGTCAATAATCCTGAAAAACTAAAATATGGGGAAACAAAGGGGAAGAAGTAATGGAAGGTGAAAAGTATGAGCACAATGACCCTTTAAGGAGACCCACCATTAGCAACCATTTCCATGAGGGCGGCCACTTACTAGGAAACCATGACACACACTTTGGTGAAATAGGGAAAAAAACATAATTTCCAAGAAAACATTTTCAAAATCAAGAAAGGACTCTTTGCAACATGTTCAAATGATTTATTTATTATAATGACACTTACTACAACCTTGATCTTATTACCTCATGGATCAATACCTTTTTTCCTCCATGAAAAAACAAATGCATTTAAAAATACCAAAAAATAAAATAAAAAGGGAATTAAATTGTCACGAGAGGTGAATCAAATGATGACATAAAGGAACTATTACATTTCCCACTCAGATTTAATGCATAAGAAAACAATGAGTTTTCCCTCCAATGGATGTGCCCCTATAAGTGCAACATGTTAGTTAGAAGAGACTTGTCCTCACATTCCTTATTTTCTTATTTCCTAAGGATAGGAAACTAGGTTCTTTACACATCTCCTTTCAAAGCAAGCTTGTCCTCTAGCCACTTTATGGGAAACCAAGCTCTTTAGATATCCATACTCAAAGAAATATTATCCTTAAGCCACCTAAGACACATCTTTGTATTGTTCCAATATTGTGTTCCAACAATGCCTCAAAAACCCCTTGCAAGATGTTGGGAGTAAATACGACATTCTAGTAAAACATTGAAAGGCCCTACTAAAGCATTAATACTTTGGTTTTTTAAAGCTTTAAACATATCTATTATGTGATGAAGAATAAAATTGGGTTTCCTTCGAATCATCGAACCTGGGGGTTATGGGCCCATATAATGGACTGTAACAGTCCTTGCAGCAAACTCGAATTCTTTCAACAGTACCCTAGTGTCATTGTCAATCTCCTTTGCGCAAATCCGCGCTCCCCAAGTGTCGATCCTTTACCCATATGTTCCATAACTTCGAACCTGGGTCTAACTTTTTGAATGACCACATGTTATGATAGAAAGATAATCCAAAAGGTTATTAATTATCCATTGTAGGTTTATTTTGATGATGGGCGGTCCACATCATTTCAGAGGGGTTGACTCTTGACTCAGATCTCGAGACAGGGGACCCCAGAAATCCACCTTATATTGACGCATGGATTTCTAATCCCACACATGCTCTTATTTCAGGCAATTGACTTATGTTAATGCCCTTGCCATTTGTCAAGCAAAAAGGCTATATCGTCGTTGATTCATTATGTGATTGACGGTCGATCATTTACCGTACTAGAATATGATCATTTCAAAGTATCTCGGAGTTGCAACTCTGATAGATGGCCTATGTCTCACACTTACATCCAAACACAATTACGCACATAATCATGCATGAAATAGAATGCACCATAATACATAATCACAAAAGTTCATTATTTATTCGAGCTCGAATTACACTATGGCCTTGACGGTCTCGATCGCCTCTCGGCTAATCTACACACTCGCCCTGGTATTACATTATGTAGGGACCTCCCCAAAAACACCTGAAGGTTCATAATTTATAACAATTAAAATGTAATAACGATCGGATCACTAAAAGGATCTAATATAACTCCAAAAAATCGCTCACAATAAATTAAAATATGCTTAACATAGCAGTTACAAAAACAAATTCAATCAATTGTAGAGGAAATCATATCCTCAAGGCCACATTCGCCTCTGGAAGGTTCGAATTTCAAATTTTGACTTAGAGGGGGGGATTGATGCTCCTACATCAGACTCCTGGGGTACAAAACTCTTCATGATATCCTAATCATGTGTTGTCATTGTTGCATCTCGTTCATCTTCTTTCTCCTCATGTATCACTGAGCTTGTCCTTACGCTCAGCAGTGAGTTGTAACAAAGCCTCCACTTTCATAATAAGCATCGTCATTGTCATCATCATCGTCGTCGTCATTATCATCATCGCAATTGACATCATCATTGTCGTCGTCATTGTTTTTTTCTTATTTGTCATCATAATAATCATCATTGTCATCAATAACTTCATCATCATCATCTTCATTATCATCATTGTCATCATCATCATCGTCGTTGTCATCGTCGTCGTCGTCATCATTTCCATTGTCATCATCATAGTGATTTCCATTTTCATGATCATAATCATAATCATAATCAACATTTCAATCCTCCTCCTCTTCCTCATCATCATCATCATGATCATCACCATTATCATTGTTGTCATAGTCATCATCATCATCGTCATCCTTGTCATCATCATCATTGTGGTCGGCATCTTCATTGTCATCACCGTAATCAATGTTGTCATTGTCCTCCTCATCCTCCACATCATCATTGTCATCATCATTGTCGCCGTCTTATATGGGTCAAGTTATATAGGGATTACGAGATAGGGGTTATGTCAATAAAGGGAGTCACAAATTAAAAGGGAATAATTTTCATTTTATAAAATCTATGGTAAAAGGGAATAATTTTATAACATATGGTAAAATCATTTTATAAAATCTATGGTAAAATCATTTTATAACATATGGTAAAATCTAATGGTAAAAGGGAATAATTTTCATTTTATAAAATTCCAATAAATTTAATTCAATAATAAAATTAATTTAATTCAATTTATAAATTTAATTTAATAATATATATATTATATTATTATATAATATATAATAATAAATAATAAACAATAAATATATATATATAATAAATAACAACATATAATAAGAAATAACAAAAAAAAAATGTAACAAAACCAAAAGAAAGCGACAAAAACTGTGTTTGAAGATATTCGCGCTCACTCGAGACTGCAACAAGGAGACAAGCCCACCATCAAGGAGGCCCTATCCAGCCATAGCGCGAGTGATTGATGCAACAAGGAGACAATACCACCATCGTTCCCACACGAGCCCACCATCAAGGAGGCCCCATCCGGCCATAGTGTGAGCAATTACTGCAACAAGGAGACATGCCCACCATCGTTCCCACATGAGCCCACCATCGAGGAGGCCCTATCCGGCCATAGCGCGAGCGATTACTGGTGAGAACCTCTACGAGAACACGAGCCCACCAACAATTCTACAAAACTCGGTGAGAACCTCTACATTTTAATTTTTCTAGGGTTATTTTTTATGTCAAAATGGTTTGTGTTGGATTACTAAGAAGGGGGGTGAATCAGTAATAGCGTAATTATAATCCGTTTTCTTCAAATAATCCAAGTGTTATATCAATGAGGAATTATTATCCAAGAATGAGCAATAAGAAATGAACAATCACACACATACACAGTACACCAGTGTTTTACATGGAAATCCAAATCGAGAGAAAACCACAAAATGCTTTTTCTTATATGTCTTGAATAATTACATTCATTGGAAGCACCAACTTCCTTTGTTTTCCAGCTGCAACTAGAAGGAGGCTCCAACCCCTTAGTTTCTCAGGCTACAACCTGAGGGAAGCTCCAACTCCCCAATTCTCTAGCTATAACCATAAGGAGGCTACAACTCCCTATCTTCTCCAGATACAAAATGAAGGTGGCTACAACCACCTGTCCTTGCCTCATACAACCGCCCTGAAGTAGAAGTAGAATGATGGAACCACTGTCACACTATCACTGTGATATATACCGCTATAAACCTATACCAATAAACCTTAACCATGCATCAACCATGCATCAACATGTACCTCAACCTGTAAACAACATGTGTCATAAACAAGTGCATCAACCATGCACCAACCTATACCATAAACAAGTGCATCAACCATGCACCAACCTGTACCAAACAATCTGTAGTCAACCTGTACCATAAACAAGTGCAACCAGCCATGTACCAATCATGTGTCAACTACTCATCAACTATGACTCATCAATATGTATCATCATCATCAACTATACACCTCATGTATGTGCCAACTCATCAACTACTTGTCTCAACCATGTACCCAACTTATACCTCAACCAAAATCCCTCATCAATTTCGTCATCCAAATAAGATTTATAACTCTGTAATAGACCTGGTGTATATGATCACATACCTGCAAACCTTCCTTAACTTTAAACATCAAGAGACTAGCATTTACATCAAACTTTTCTTTAGTCTCACATGACTAGTTTTGGATTAGTCAACAACCCTAATTTGAAATAATCATAACTTTGTACCTATAATGAATAAAGATCTAAAACTGATACATAATTTTTTTCAGTGTGTTTTGTGCAATTCCTCTAGGTGTCACTACTTAGAACCTCTCAGAAAAGTAGTTATAGCAAAAATGGCATACCTTGTTGAATTCTGGCTTATTCTAGAGAGCGACCTTGTAGAGCGTGCCCCGCATAGAATATTTGTTGAATCGGTCTGAAAATGTTATACATAATACTATAGAATGTACTCTAACCAAAACATTTGGTATTACTGAATTTTTATATGTTATGAAGAAGTTATAACGTTTTTACTCGAACCACTTGTTTTTGACTAGTTTCAGGACTAGCCACAAACCCTATTTTCCATGGAGTGTAACTCCAAAAATACAACGACCCACAAGTTGAATTTTTTACCACATATACTTGGATAGTACACTCATCAATTCACTTTATTATTTACCTTCTAAAATCTCTTAAACCACTTTGACTACTTTGACCTTTTGGGGCTTCTAGATGACATAAGAGGGTCCTCCAACTTTGTAAGGCCATAACTCTCAAACCATCAGGAGTTATGTGATGTTCCACATACCACCAGAAATGGAATGACATGTACCATCCATATAGAATAGTATTACCTGAAAATATATCAAAACTCATACCATTATCCTTCAAACAAACTTGGATCCATTACCCAAACCTGGGTTCTCCAACTTCTCATGGCCATAACTCTCTAACCATGAGGAGTTATGTGACGTTCCACATACCACCGGAAATGGTATGAAAATCACTATCCATATAGGATAGTTTCAATGACAAATTCACTTACCTTCATCTCATTATTTCACAAATAATCATGGGTTCTCTAACCATACTTCTAGGATAACTCAATCTGCAAAGCGTCTTCCCGTGAGGGCTTTCACCATAAGGGGACCACTTTGGAGTTCATCCATTTCTACTTATTATCAACCATGACAAGAAAATAATGAGTCATCTTTACATCAAAAAATCTTGGGTCCATTACCCAACCTTTGTGCTATGGGGCTTTCTTCAAGGGTTGACATTAATGAGAAATAACCTTAATCAACAATCTCCCCCTTTGGCATTGATCACAACACTCTAATGCAATACTGAAATCATATCACTCATGCTCCCTCTGGAACCATGCCTCTGTCCTCTGCATCTGATAAATCTTCTCCCCCTAGAACCATGCCTCTATCCTTTGCATCTGATAAATCTCTCCCCCTTTTTCATCAATGGCAAAAGTATCTTTCCATCTGGGGCTGCTTCCCCTAATTGAATTGTCTTCTTATGGTGCTTCCTCGTGTACATCTAAGACATATAAGATAATCATTCAAAAGCATTCATTTTGGAGTAGAAATAACTCAGAGTCTCTTGCAAATATACTCAAAGGCTTCCCGTGGAAGTGGTTTTGTAAAGATGTCTGCCACTTGTTATTTTGTGCCTGCATACTCAACTCTAATGTTCTTTTCTGCAACCTGTTCCCGTAAAAAGCGATACTTTATTGGAATGTGCTTCATCTTGGAGTGCATCACCGGATTCTTTGAGATATCGATGGCACTTGTATTATCACAATAGATTGGAATGGTCTCATCATACTAAACCTGTATATTTGTCAAAGTTTCTTTCATCCAAAGAACCTGTGTACAACATGATGTTGTAATGTACTCTGCCTCGACTATAGATAAGGATATTGATGATTGTTTCTTGCTTAGCCATGATACTAAACACTCACCCAAGTAGAATGTTTCTCCACTGGTGCTTCGTCGGTCATCAATACAACCTTCCCAATCTGCATTTGTGTAGGCAATAAGTGATAGATCCTTTCCTTTTGGATACCATAATCCAAACTCTTATGTTACTTTGAGATATCTAAAAATCCTCTTCACTACTAATACATGTGATTCCTTTGGTTCTACTTGAAATCGTGCCACCTATCCAACTGCATGCATTACATCTAGTCTGGATGTTGTCACATACAGTAGGCTACCAATCATTGACTTATATTGCCTCTGATCTGTAGACTTCGAATCATCATCTTTTCTTAACTTGCAACTAGTTTGCATGGGAGTGATAATTGGTTTGCAATCTTCCATACCGAACCTTTTTAGCATTTCTCTGATATACTTGGTTTGAGAAATAAAAATTCCTTGGTTGCTTTGGCATATCTAAAGTCCCAGAAAGAAGGATAGTTCTCCAAGTAATGACATTTAAAATTCATTTTGCATATCTTTTGCAAATTTCTTGCTTAACATGTCATCATCACTACCAAAAATAATATCATCAACATAAACTTCAATTAATA
>SNQJ01S0035639.1:111722-123083 GCA_010110895.2 Picea sitchensis | reverse complement strand
AAATGACATGTCATCGAGATTAAATTTACAGAGGATATGATAGACTCTTGTCAAAAAGTCTTCTGAAGATGAATCACCGTTGATTAGCGAAGTATGAAATTCTTCACATAATTGATCGAAATCATAAATTTCAAAAGCATCTATAAACTCATCTACAAATTGAAACCAATCAAAAATGTGACATGCTGGAAAGGATTCAAAACAATGTTTAATCCGACCTCTAAAAGTAAAAGCGAAAAGTCTACATAAAACTCTTAAATCTAAGATGTCATGTTTGATGCATTTGCACAAAAACTTGTTAAGGTGGTCTTTAGCAGATATATTTCCTCCACCATCAAAGGTGAGTTTGGAAAAGCGAGAGACTGTCTCATTGGGAACATTGGGTAATGAGAAGTTGAAAGCATGTTCCAACACAGTGATTTGGGGAGCCATGGGGGAATTGAATACATTTAAAATAAGGGCTCCTACAAGGCCATCTTGTCAGTCAGCCCTCCTTCTAGTGCCATTTGTTGACAGGCGAAATTGACCGCTCGTCAACTGGAGGAGTGAATCCGGTCTGGGGTTGTCTAAATAACCCAAGCCATTTGGATTAATCCACTCCGACGGGTTTAGCGTTTTTGTTAGCCGATATAAGTCCTAGGAAAGTAAAAAAACTAAACTAAAGAAACTAACTAAGTGAAACAAAACAACTGTTGCAACTATATACAAGTCTAATATATATTCACAGTTCACTAATTAGTATTAGTGAAATAGTAATCCTACTTATTAAATATACAGTGTATCGATATGATTAAATTTTTGTTATCTATACAATATTTACAAAATGCAAATTTTGATCGAAATCTGCAAAATCATATGTGAATTGTCTTATGATAGCGAAGCTAGTATTTTTTTATTTTTATAACTTTTATGAAAAAGAAATGAAATGATAGCTATCTAACTAAGCAATAAAAATAACAATCTGTATTATATATCTATCTAAACTACAGAGAATTCTTATATTAATTGAACTATTAAAATAAAATAGCAAACTGACCTGAAATTATCATCTCCTACTTGTCCTGTACATAGCATGTGCGTCCACTGTTTGATGAGGCCAACCCGCACCAGATTTTCCAATACTTCGCATAAACATGAAACAACAACGCTCTTGAATGCTAACGACAGAACATGTAAAAGATGTAGCAACAACAATTTTATAATTTACAAATGATTACATTAAGATAAATCTCACTGCAAAGATTTGTATATAACTGCTCATTTAACAAAGAAGATTAACCCTCTGTTCATTAAATTGAAACACGATAATTGTTGTATGTAAAGTGAGAGACATCAAATATGGACACTATTTAAATCCCATCACATCAACCTGTAACAAATTATGATATCTAAAGTAGTCAAAAATTTTGATTACAAATTGAAATGAACAAAAAACTTGAACAAAAGTATGATATATAGAAGCTAAAGCCGTACAAACATCTACTTTCATTCGAGTCTGAATAATCATCAATTCATATTCTCTTCTCCCAAGAAGTGATCCCATTTGTTTACAAAAATAATACATATAAAAAGGCCACAGGATCAAACATTCCTTGTGGAAATTATCAAAACTGTTGCAAAAATTATGGGAATACAATCTCCCAAATTCCTGTTCCTATCTAAAACTAATAGCCCAATCCAAAACTATGTAAAAAAGCATGTTCAAAGATGCCACTATCGATCCAATTTCCTTTGAAATTTGTGTGTACCTGTAAATGCACAAAAATACACGATTTCAGATTGTGTTTAGTTGTAAAATCAAAACAATTCAAATTTTCATAACTAGCTAACAGAATCTCATGATTTTGTAGCTAGTTATTATTATCAACAGAATCGTGTTTTATTCATTCAATCAAAACATAAATGGATACGATTTGAGCCAACAAATCCTATATGATAATTCAAAACAAACAAAATCATTTTAAAATCACTCTTGAAATACCATACCTCGGTTTCAGGGATTCGATTTGATCAAGCTATTTTTGAATTGACAATGGCAGTGGCTGGCTCCACATTTTTAAAGACAACAGAGCCTGCTGACACACTACTTGAAAATATTTGGATTGATCAAGGGTTCACAGAAGGCTGAGGCACAAGGCTAGACGGGTGAAATAAGTTCTGAGGCACAGGCCTGGAGAGGTAATAAACGTTTCAACAAATGCAAACAGACCAAAACGCACCTTTCAGCCACAGAGAAAATATGAGATTTGACCTCTAAAGGATGAGTTATAACTCTGTAATGACCCAATTTCTAAGGAAATTGCCTACAATTAAGGTAAAAGGGGTCATTTCGGTTCTGGGTTTTCAAGGGTTTTATCTAATTCAAAACCGTTTTCTCAGAATCGCTCACTCAAAAACGTGTCTCTGGGAGGCAATTACGGGGTTAGCCTAAGAAGTCTTCTCTGGTATTATCAAATAATAGCAAATTTTGGACACCATTGGGTTCGATTTTCACTACAGGAGCCATAGCTAGTAGCACAAAATCAACAGGGTAATTGGCGAGAGGGTTTGACAGGGTAGACACGGCACCAGTTTCCCGAAGCTTCCCCAACACAAAGCAAAGGCAACTCGAAATGCAAAACAGAACGTTAATGCTCATGTGTGCAAGAATGGTGGATTAGTTCGAGGCCATGCAAACAAATCATATCTGGTTGTACTTGTAATGACACCTCGGTACATAAAAATCATAACCATTGAAAACCATGATATACATATCCAAAAATTGATCTGAATGTTAAATAAACAATGGCAATTGCACAATTTAAAAGAAACACCAATATGTCGAATAAACCATTGCATCAATGATTTCATCAAAGACACCAATATGTCAAATAACCATTGCATCAACGAATTTATAAATCGAAACCATATTAACAATAGTCAAATGCAAAGTGAGTGGTGGTTTGGTACATATGAAATCAATGTGTGTTTGAGACCAAGGAGTAGTAACCAGGTTCAAGTAGGTTCATGATAAACCAAATGATCATTAATCCTTTGATGTAATCAACATGAATTCTAACTGTGGGTTTTCACGCTTGCAGTCGTGAAAATGAAAACGAGAAGCAGGCATGCGAAAAGGGAAGAATGATGATGTCATTTTAAAAATTTGTGACGAGTATTGAGGGTTTAAAACCCTTGTGTTGGCAGCTTGTAAGGAAAAATATAGGAATTAATATGGCTACCAACAAGAACAAAGAAAACAAATGCTCATGTCCTAAAAGATGTAACGTCCTTCCTCTCAAACAACACTAGTCCTTCCAATAGCACTCAATAGTGGGGTCTAAAGCTACTGGAAGAGGAACTAGTGAAGGATGAAGTAATCAGTTATAATGAGGGGTAGAGGGTACATATCTCGAAAGAGATGGCGATATTTCCCAATGGCCACACAAAATCCAATCAAGGTGCAATTGCAGGCCACAATTGCCACCTGGGTAGATGTCCTAAAATTTGGTCACTAGGTACCTCGGTCAAAGTGCGGAATTTAGATTTTCGGCCTAAGAAATGCGTCATGGGCTAGATCCCGTCCAAGAGGTGGGTGCCTCAAGGGGGGACACACAGAACAACCAGACCTTGGCCTTCAACCCTTCACGAGTATCTCCCTACCTTATGGTGTTAGGAACACTTGACTTGGAGGATTTAAAGTTCCCTATTTGACAACTTATATTGTTTGAAGATGTGAGAACCAGATAATGGGGAGTTATTTGGATACCTATCCCCGAAATCCTACCTAGACTAAAAAAATTATTTTGGCACCTCCTGTGGAGGAAAACCTAGTGAGTTTTTTAGAAAAAATTTAGGTGTGGTTGTTTGAGAGATTAGGGGTGTGAGCTAATCTCATTGAAATTAAGTGGGAGTGGAAAGTTTCGTCAAGAAAAGGGTGGGGTGTTTCAGAATCCCTTTAGAGGAAACTTACTTTAACCTCCACGTTTCGAGTTGAAACTGAGTGAGTAGTGACTTTGTGTGTGAATCAAGTGAAAGTGTGCCAATATTTTTTAATAATTTAGGTGTCACCTTGCTACATGTGGACTTCTCTTGGTCCTTACAAGTCTTAATTACCTAATTAACTAAATGTCATTGGTACAACCTTGCGGAATTTTAAAGTCCCTAAGAAACTAGCATGTGGACATGTGGGTCATTACTATTCATTTAACTCCCTGATGTGATTTAATATAAGAAAGCTTTGAAATTATCCTAGATTGTGGACATGTGGGCATGTATGGGCCCATTACAAAACCTTAAAACTTCCCTAGTGATTTAATCTAAGAAAGTAAACTTCAACACTATCCTATCTTTGTAGCATGTGAGCATGTATGGGCCTGTTACAATCTTAATATGTGTTTGAAAAAAATAAACTAAGAGGATTCCCAAGGGGGTTGTTGTCCTCTCTTAAATATTTTTTCTTTTTTAAGGGAGATGAAATTTTCCTTCAACCTCTTTCTGATTCTCAATATCTCTTTGGGGCACGAGAGAAGAGCATACTCAACGATTGATATCCAATTTTTGGTCCCAATGCAAGTTTTATATGTGATGTAGAATGATTCCAACTTAAACTTTAATCAAAGAAAGCCATCCATGTGGCAGCATGAAAGCAAAAGAGGAAAAATAATGATTTTTAACCCCCTAAGTGCCTACATTTTGACTATTCCCTTTATATGGAGAGGGAATGTAAGTGCGGTGCAGATTACAATATGCATGGAATTGACTTTAAGAAGGCTATGGACCTTCCATAAATCACAAAAAGCTTACAATGTGTGTTTTTCTGCACAAGTGCGCGGGCTTCAGAATAGACAGAGGCACTCTGAGCACCAATGTGTGAACTGAAAGTGATTTATGGGCGCAGGTGCACAGAAGGAGTTGAGTGATATAGTGGTTTTGGTGAACGTGCACTGAAGACGTGCATGTGGTTTAAAACATGCGCGCACTGTCTATTACACAGTCGTGAATAAAATTTCGAATGAAATTCTCTCTGCTCAGCTTTGAACTTGGCCTTTTGCAGGTCATCTTGGGACGGTTATGATCCCTGCAAGTTAAAGAAACAAAAAGAAGAACTAAAATAACCCAAATGGGGTAGGAAATTGATACCTTTCCCCAGTGGAGTCGCCAATCTATTGCACCTCTTTTGTCACCTAAATGAGAAAAATAATGGTTCTTACAAGCCCAGTTGGGTCAGCTAGGCAAGACAACAGTAAATAAAAGGGTTAGAAAGATAAATCATAAAAGATAAGCAAAGAATTAAAATAAGAATGATAAAAACAATTAAACTATAGTGCATAAGAACGTAAGAACAAGGAAAAAACAAGAATCATGCCACCAATGGAAAGGATTGTATTAGTGGAAAGAAAACACTGAAGAGAAAGAGAGACTTTGGGTTCCCTCTTCCTCCAAGGGAGGGCTCTTGGACCCCCAAATATTGAGCTCTTCTTACAAATGAAGAACTAGAATGAAATGGTGAAGAGAATCCAAAGCACATTCATTCTAGAGGTGATATGAATGGCTAAGTGCAATGGTGCTAGCATACTCTTGATGAGGAAAGAGGATCCTCCAAGAGAATATCAGCAGCATAACAATACAAATGAATTCCTTGAAAATGTAGTGCACTCATGGCTTCCTTTTATAGTATAACTTTGAGGCATTATTCAACCAACTTTTAGTGTGAACAAGGGGCCATTTAGGGAACCCTTAGGTCTTTGACCAGCCACCCAGCTGAATTCATCCGAGATTTGGATGTCAAATCGACTTGGAAGTTGAACCAGAAGTGGGTGGGAGGCCAACCAATATCATAAATACATCATTTTGAGGGATGCGCGGTATTTTGTGTCCACAGTCGTGCATCATGCGCATGTGCACTTTTCCTGTGTTTCTGAATGGCGCATGTGTGTGCGCTCCCTATGTAGTCTTAGCACATGCTGATTTTATTGTTGATTGTATAGTTTTGGGCCTTTTGGAAATGCATTGTTGGTCCCTGGGTGAACTAATAGTTGTTTGGAGATGTTGGATTCCTGTAACCATTTGCGGACGAAATTTCAGTGATAGCAAGGACCTAAAATCCCTAACCCCTCATGTAGTTAGAATAATATGTTTTCTAAGTAATTGTTGGACACATCAATCACACTAAGAGAGGGGTGAATCAATGTGATGGCTATTTTACAATTCTCCCAAAACTTTAGTTGGAAATCACCATTCACAACATCATTACTTATTACTCACATTCATATTTAATTGTTTGCATGTTAATATATCTCAATGACATACATTAACAATAAAGAGTTATGCACCATCACAATAAAGAACACAAAGAACACTAGATATATGTATAAGTTTATTTTGTATTACGGACTACAATCCTTGGGTTTTATCAACACCAACTGAAATAGAGCACCAACTCCAAGAGAGCACCAAATCTCAATGCAAGACCCAGCCTACGTATCTCAGCACCGAATGAGATTTGAGGAATCCAACCCTCAAGTATAGGACCCAACTTGTGGATTGACAACAATATGTCAAACTATACAAACAATCTATACCAACACAAGTGCATCAACTATGCACAACCTGTCACAAAAGCTTGTCACCTCAACCTGTCTCATCAATCTCATCATCCAAATATAATCTACTCATAAATATCAATCATCAAGTCAACTCTCAACCATATGCACAATATCACCAAGTTAACCAACAAGATACCTCTAGCAATACACCATCCTCTCCATAAACCAAATACCATAAACCCTTACACAAGACCATGTGCCAAAACCATACCTTTAATTTTGTAACAATCATCAAGACCTATACCATACCATGCAAAAATTGAAACAATTCCAATATGAAATTCTGATATGGTTACCGAACTGCCAACTTTTTGCAGCTGTCAAATCTGTTGCTACGGTTTTGTTGTTGTAATTATGATGCCGCAGTTTTGTTGTCACGAATCTGTTGTCGTGGTTTTGCTGTCATGGTTCTATTGTCACGATTATTTTTCCGCAATTTTGTTGCCACAATTCTGCTATTGCATTTTTGCTGCCACAATTCTGTTGTCATGATTCTTCTACCATGGTTTTTTTGTCAAGCTTTTTCTGCCGCACTTTTTCTAACGTGAATTTTCTCTATCAATAATACCTGCTCAAATAACCTTTCACAAATAAATATTCAATATTCTCAAAGATCATATTCACAAGAGACCCTTCCTCTCTTATTTATACTTCTCCAATTAACTTCCTCTAGGGGTTATCATCTAACTAACTTTACTCAACTTCCTTCTTTTGGGGCTAACCCACTTTTAACCACTTGTCCACTTACAACCACTTTTCCACAAAAAGTAAACTCTCCACATCTAGTTGCAACTAATTTATTTTTAATTGTTTTCTTGTTGAAACCACTTAACCCATGACTAACCACTTTGGTTGGTCAACTTCTTCTAGGAGCTTCTAGAATAATTTGACTTCTTTGACCTTCTAGGGGCTTCTAGAAAATTTGTGAGGGTTCTCCAACTTCACATGGGCATAAATATCTAATCGTGAGGAGTTATGTGACGTTCCACATATCACTGGGAATGGCATGACATATACAATCCATATGGAATAGTTTCTCCTACAAATTCATTGATCTTCATTACATTATTCCTTAATCAAACTTGGGTTCCCTAACCACACTGTTGGGGTACTCAACCACCTAACCATTTGGACTTCACAAAGCATCTTCTTGTGATGGATTTCACCATAAGGGGACCACTTTGTATTTTATCCATTTGGTTCTCCCTATCAACCATGACATGACATCAATGATACAACTCCCTTTAATATCAACACATCATTATGACACCACTTGACATCAACCCTTTGACAACAATTACATCAATGACCATATAACCAATAATCAATATATCAATGATACAAACACATCACTATGATAATATTTGACATCAACCCTTTGAAATCAATACTTTTATATCAATGACAACATAGTACAACAATCTCCCCCTTTGGCACTGATGGCAACACCAATCATTGATGGAAACAACAAGACACAGAAATGCTCATGCTCCCTCTGTGATCATTTTTGCTCATCAATGTTCATCTCGCCACATCAATGTGAATATCTATCCCCCTTTGACATCAATGGAAAAGGGTAGTTCTCTCCTTGGGGATGCTCCCCCTGCCTAAACTCTCCTTGGGGCTGCTCCCCCTGTCTGGATGCCTTTGAGCTTCCTTTTAATAATATCACCCCCTTTGGATAAGGGGTATCACTTTGATGTAATGCACATGGCATGGATACTAATCATCTCTCCTCCTGGAATCATGTTGTTGCAACCAATCATGGGAAGAAGAATAAATCCCCCTGTGGGTATGTCTCCCCCTATCTTCTTTGCAATATGAACAATATTCTACCACTGCAATTTGCTTCTACTGAAAATCCTACTACTCAAGTGGAACATAGATCAACTGCTCAAGAATGATATTCTCTTCCTATGATGATCCTTGGACCTATCCATGCATCAAACTTGTGTCATACCATACATCATGAATCAAAAGATATGTCAACAATGAATAGAGAATCATGAACAAAAGATCAACCATGTACATCATGTGCCATATTATGTGACAACCATGCACAACACTCATGTACATCAACCATGTACAACAATACCATATAATATACCATAAGATATCATCAATGGAGTGTATCAACCATATGCCAAAAACATTTTCCAACTTTGTACCAACCATATGCCTCTACCAACATGCCAACCATGTTCCTCAAACAAGTTTCATATCACTCATGATATTCCTCTACCATGAACTACGTGCCACAACCATGTATCTAAACAATAAATATATCAACTAAACATCATAACAAGTGTCTCAACTATATCATCCCATACATCATGTACCAAAGCAAGTGCATCAACCATGCACCAAATATGTATCAATCATGCATCAACTATAAATCAAGCTATGACTCATCAATTATGTACAACATAACCACCTCATCAACTCATCAACTACATGTCCCAATATGTAGTTCAACCAAATGCCAAATGCATGCACCAAGACATTCAAAAAATATGCATCTAACAATACATCATAAGATATATCAATGGAGCTCACATATTTACCATCCATGTGCCATGACAGATCTACCTCAAAAACCATTCACTACAACAAGTACTAAGCAGCCAATAGTACCTCTAAACATGTACTAATAGTTTCCCTCAATAGATCAATTATATATCTCTAGCTAGCATCACATCATCATGATATATATCATAGACAAGGTGCCATAACATAACTAGTAATATACCTTATCAGAAATGCATCACTCCACACACTAAAGTTTGTACCATGCATCCAAGATACATAACCTTCAACACTCAACCATATTCATCACCATACATACATCAAACACACATGCAATCATATAATCATGAAAACCTGCAACAAACCATGTCATACCCTGCAAAACAGAGTTATACCATTAAACCATGCTACAACTCATATGTACACCTCTCCTTTTGAGACTTTTCCCACATGTGTGTGACCTATTCCTCGGATAGCTCACGTATGTACGTAACCTTTCTATAGATCACCCCATGTATGTACATGACTTCTCCCAAAGGATCTCGTGTATCCTTCTGAAAGAGTAAATATTTCCTAATTCTTTATCCCTTCATTCATGTTTGGTTGTCTAGTCTTCTTCATCCACTTCTGAGAGTGTATTGTACTCTAAGTACTTGTTCTTTCAACTTCCATCCTTTCAACATTGTCCCTCTTCCATGCTCTTCTTGCCATTTCATATCAATAATTCCTCATGGAATGTCTCCTTGTATTCCATCAATCTTGAGCGTTGTGTCCAAACCCACTACAGTTGTAACATCTCATGGTGTGACAATGAGAAGCAATGTGTCTCACTTGATTACATATCCAACATCTTAGGGTGTTATGGAACCTTCCAACATCTTTCCTTGCATAATGTCTGCAATCCAAAACTTTGTGACCATATTCATTACATCAGAAGTAGTGACCATGAAAAAAACTTCCATACCTTTGCTTTGGTGTCCACCTTGAAGGTATCTCTCTTATGAAATTTCTTTTAGGTGTAGGGATGGATTCTTGGTGTCTTCCTTACTCTATTCTTATGAAAGTTTCCTTGTCTTTTGTAGGTGCTTGACTTGCAACTTTTCTTTCACCTTTTGACAATGAAGGACCTTCATTGTGCTTCTTAGAAGCGCTAGCTTCATAGTGTGTTGCTTCCTTGTTGTATCAAAGACCAGATTTATCATCAGGTGATCTTTGACAATCCAAGATTTCATCCACGATTATTGAGTTGTTCATGAACCTTTTTATTTCTCTTATTTTCTTCTGAGATCAACAACTTTTGCTTCCAACTTATGGCATGATTCTTTTTTTTCATTTACTTGAGTCTTTAGTCTCTTGATATCTTCTTCTTGTTTCATGAGTATTTTCTTTAGTGCCATGGCATGCCTTTAGTACTTTTCTAGGGCTTCCCTAGTGTATTCATCAAGATCAAAAACATCCTATGCATCAAAGAAATATAAAATTTTAGTTTTGAGCTTCAACAAATCTTCATCTTCATCTATAAGATAATTGTTAGCTAACTCTACACAACCTTCTTCTATTTGTGTGTCCATGGATCTCCTTCAATCTTGTAAGGCTTATAGTGAACGCCTGCTCTGATACTAATTGTTGGACACACTGATCACACTGAGAGGGGGAGGTGAATTAGTGTGAGGGATATTTTACACTTCTCACAAAAAATTAGTTAGCAATCACCATTCACAACATCATTACTTATTACTTCCATTCATACTTAGTTGCTTGGATGTAAATATATCTCAATGACATACAATAACAATAAAGATATTTGCACCATCACAATGAAGAACACAAGGAACACCAGATATATGTATAAGTTTATTTTGTATTACAGACTATAATCCTTGGGTTTTATAAGCACCAACTGAAATAGAGCACCAACTCTCAATGCAAGACCTAGCCTATGTATCTCACCACCAACTGAGATGTGAGTAATCCAACCCCCAAGTAAAAGACACAGCTTATAGACAGAAAGAAATATGTCAAATTGTACCAACAGTCTATACCAACACAAGTGCATCAACAATGCACAACCTATTACAACAACCTATCGCCTCAACCTGTCTCATCAATCTCAATGTCCAAATCTGATCTACTCACAAAGATCAATCATCAAGTCAACTCTCAACCATATGCACAATATCACCAAGTTAACCAACAAGATACCTCTAGAAATACACCATACTCTCCATAAACCCTTACACAAGACCAT
>SNQJ01S0035639.1:96433-111672 GCA_010110895.2 Picea sitchensis | reverse complement strand
AAGCATATAATAATGAGAAAGGACGTTGTGTACCTTGGAATGATCAGGTGAAATGATAGTATAAGTCAAAATACAGGTGATGAAGGGTATAATAATGGCAAAAAGTATGGGCAAAAAGGGTACAATTTGTGGTCCTAACAATATGCTTCCTTGAAGTCTCCTTCTCCAACTTGATGTCTTTGGTTCTACAAAATGTACTCCTCCTCAACAAACTTGGCTCACACGCTCTTTAAAGCAGAGAAACCCAGTCCCGTACGCAACCGCGCACCGGTACAAACCGTAGGATGGTTAAGGCGCCTCCAGCCCCTAACCGCCTCGGCACTGGGCACATGGCGCATGCGAAGACGAGACGGACGCAATGGAACTATTTTCTTCGCATTCCGAGCACTTTGAAAATTGAGCAAAATTTGATCCCTTTATCAGTTATATATCTATACCAGATCTGCAAATATACTTCAAAAAATAACAATAATAAACACCAAAACCATTCACCATAACAATGAACAAAATAGATAGAGAAAACCCTTGAGGTAGGGTTGTTGGACACACTAATCACACTGAGAGGGGGGGTGAATTAGTGTAGGGATCGTTTTCACTTCCTCTAAAAAAAAATCCTTAGTTAGCAATCACAATTTACTCATCACTTATTACTATCAAATTATAATCAATTGTATGTAAACATATATCAACAATAGAGATCATCAATAAGCCATCACCACAAAGAACACAAAGAACAAAATATGTATGTACAATTTTTCTTTTTATTATGGACTACAATCCTTGGGGTTTTATCAGCAACAACTGAATAGAGTATCAACTCCACAAGATCACCAACTCCCAATGCAAGACTTAGCTTACACAACTCAACACCAACTGAGAAGAGGATTCAATCCTCAATAGATACCAATCTATCAACAGGTACACGACCTGTTAGTAGTGCAACATGCATATGTATGTGCCCTACCAATAGTGCAACCCACATATGTACGCGACCTATCTGTACTGTATCCTGCGTATGCCTCCTGAAGATCTAGGGTTTTCTCTCTCCTTGAAATATCATATCCTTTTCAACCTCTGTCACATCCACTTCTTCCTTTCACTGTCCAATCTATACCATAACCAATCACAACACATCTACGTTGTCCAACAACTTACTCATTCTCCTCAAACATAAAATATGAATGTTACTCAATCATGTATAAGTAACCAGTATAATATGGCAACCATATCAATACTGAAACATAAGATTGTTTCTCACTCAATCAATCAACCAACATAAACTATATCACTACATCCATACCAAGAATTCCTTAAGTATTCACCATACAAGAAGAAAAAGTGTCCATCAAGAAAAATATGTAACCATACCAAAAGCTCCTATGACAGATCTGAGCCCAAAGAATGTCGATATGGAATTTGCTTCAGACTTCAGGAACCTAGCACTAGCTCTCACTCAAGTCTCCATGAATATTTCCAACTGTACGTGCTCTGATATCCTTCATCCCGCATGTGTACGCGTTATGCCTCATTGCAACCCGCATATGTACTCTCTCTGGCTCACTGCAACCAGCGTACTCCTTCAAAAACTAGGGTTTCTAAACTTCTGAAACTTTTACCGTCAAGATCTCAGAATTACGAAAACTTTGACGTGTTCATGAGTACCTACAATGAATCTTTCACCCAGAATAGATCTTCAATATGCTCAAGAGAGATACATTGACAAGAGGCCTTTGCTCTCTTATTTATACTCTCTAAGTATCTTCCTTTAGAAGCATCCACTTAGCCACTTTGTCCACATATCCACTTTGTCCACATAACCAACTTTGTCCACTTATCCACTTTGTTCACATAGCCACTTTGTCCATATAACCAAATTTTGTCCACTTAGTCATTTTTTCCACGTAGCCACTTTGTCCACATAACCAACTTTGTCCACTTAGCAACTTTGACTAACCAAATTCTTCTAGAATCTTCTTAGAATAATTTGACTTCTTTGACCTTCTAGGGGCTTCTAGATAACACATGAGGGTCCTCCAACTTCACAAGGCCATAACTCTCTAACCATGAGGAGTTATGTGATGTTCCACATACCACCGAAAATGGCATGACAAGCACTCTCCATATAGGATAGTTTCACTGAAAAATTCATTGTCTCTATCTCATTATTCCAAAATTAAACGTGGGTTCTCTAACCATACTTCTAGGATCATTCAACTGCAAAGCGTCTTCCCATGAGGGCTTTCACCATAAGGGGACCACATTGGAGTAAATCCATTTGTAGTTCCTATCAACCATGAAAAGACAATAATGAGTCATCTTTACATCAATCCAACTAGAATAACCCATGACAACACATCACTATGAAATTGTCCCTTTGTCATTGATTCCATGCATGACCACGTGATCCAACGATCAATACATTAATCCATCTATGCATCATATATAAATGACAACACATTGATCCATATTCATCTATGCATAACACAAATTTATCCATGTTCAGCTATGCATGCCATCATACAACTATGACTCCACTTGATATCAATCCATTCACATCAATGGCAATACATGATTCATCAATCACTACATTAATATACTCTGACAAGACATTCTTCCTTTGACACCAATCCTTTGACATCAATGACAACATGATCCAACAATCTCCCCCTTTGGCATTGATGTCAATACCAACATTGATGTCAACACCAATCATTGATGGAAACATGTAGATGTGGCATTGCTCTTCATCAATAGTCATCTCAATAACATCATTGTGACTATCTCTTCCCCTTTGACATCAATGGAAAAGGGTAGTTCTCTCCTTGGGGGTGCTCCCCCTCCTTGAACTCTCCTTGGGGTTTCTCCCCTTGTCTAGATTCATTTGAGATTCCTATGAATAATATCTCCCATTTTGAGTCAAGGGATATCACTCTGATGTAATTCTAAAGACATATCATTCATGCTCCCCCTGTGACCATCTCTCCTCCTCGAGCCATGCATCTGTGCTCTCTCTCCAAGAATATATCTCTATGTCCTACATTTGATGAATCTCTCCTCCTGTAAACATGGAAAGACGAATGACTCCCCCTCTGGGTATGTCTCCCCTTATTTTCTCTGCAAGATGAAAACTATACTACAACTACAATCTACTTATGCTACAATTTCTACTGCTCAACTGGAACATAGATCAATTGCTCAAGAGTGATATTCTCTTCCTATGATGATCCTTGGACCTATCCATGCATCAAATGCATGCCATACCATACATCATGAAGAAAAATATATGTCAACAATGAATAGAGAATCATGAACAAAATATCAACCATGTACATCTTGTGCCATATTGTGTGCCAACCATGCACAACACCCATGTACATCAATACCATAAAATATGCGATAAGGTATCATCAATGGAGTGTATTAACCATATGCCAAGAACATGTTCCAACTGCGTACCAACCAAATTCCTCTACCAACCTACCAACCATGTGCCTCAAACAAGTGCCATATCACTCATGACATGCCTCTAACATGAACCAAGTGCCACAACCATGTATCTCAACCATCAGTATATCAACCAAGCATCATAACAACTGTCTCAACTATATCATCCCATACATCATGTACAAAAATATATGCTAAAAAAGTAATATCAATGATGTACTTTAGCCAAGTACTATCACCCACAAACATATACCATCTATGAGTGCATCAACATTGCACTAAGCATGTATCACCACCTGTACCAAGCTAGTGCATCAATCATGCACCAAATATAGATCAAGCTATGACTCATCAATGATATACAACATAACTACCTCATCAACTCATCAACTATATGTCCCAATGTGTAGCTCAACCACATGCCAAATGCATGCACCAAGATATCTAATAAATATTCCTCCAACAATACATCATAATATATATCAATGGAACTCAAATATGTACCATCCATGTACCCCAAAAAATCTGTGTCAACCACCATTCACTACAAAAAATACTTAAGAATCCAAAAATACATGTACTAGAAGTGTGCCTCAATAGATCAATGACATCTCTAGCTAGAATCATCATGATATATCTCATAACCAAAGTGCCATACAACCAACACTGTTTCTCAATAGAAAATGCCTCAATCCATACTCTAGAGTTAGTATAATGCATCAAGGATAGACTTTCAACACTGAACCATATGTCATCACCATATATACATCAATTATATATGCCAACATGTAATCCCGAAAACCTGCAACAGACCATGTCAGACCCTGAAACAAAGAGTTATACCATCACACCAAGTTGTAACTCATTTGCATAGCCTACTTCCCAAGGATTTTACCACATGTACATGGCCTACTATAAAGACAACTCACTTATGTACACGACTTTTATCAATGTAATTTGTTTATTCTTTAGAAGAGGTCAAGCTTGGGATTTCCTTAGGGATGTCATTTTGTTCTGATTTTTCAATATTCTTCACCCACTTCTGAAGGTTTCCCAACTTCTCAGAACTTGAGCTCTGAGCTTCTATATTTCCAACATTGTCTTCCTTTCTAGCCTCATGTGTTCTTCTAGTCATACTATATGAAACACTCCTCATGGATTTTCTTCTTGTGTTCCAACAATCTTGGGATTTGGGGCCAAATCCACTATAGCTGTAGCATCTCATGTTGTGACAATGAGAAGCAAT
Source organism: Picea sitchensis (assembly GCA_010110895.2). Lineage (NCBI taxonomy): Eukaryota > Viridiplantae > Streptophyta > Pinopsida > Pinales > Pinaceae > Picea > Picea sitchensis. The sequence continues at coordinate 106,982 of SNQJ01S0035639.1, read as the reverse complement.
GTGTCCCACTTGATTAAATCTCCAACACCTTAGGGTGTTATTAAACCTTCCATTATATTTCCTTGCATAGTGTCTACAATCCAAAGCTTTGTGACCATATTCATTACATGAATAACAATGACCATGAAAAACATTTTCATACCTTTGCTTTGGTGTCCATATTGAAGGTATCTCTCTTTTAAATTTTCTTTGAGGTGTAAAGATGACTTCTTGATGTCTTTCTTTATTTGTTCTTTTGAAAGTTTCCTTGCTTTGTGTATATGGTTGAATTGAAACATTATTTCCATCTTCTGAGAATGAGGGACTTACCTCATGCTTCTTTGAGGTTCTTTCTTCAAAATGTGTAGCTTCTTTGTTGTATCCAATACCTGATTTATCAATTGGTGATCTTTGACTATCCAAGATTTCATTCAAGATTGTTGAGCTATTCAACAATTTGTTTGAGTTCTCTACTTTGTTTCTAATATCAACAACTTCAGCTTCCAACTTATGACATGTCTCTTCCTTTTCATTTAATTGATTCTTTAATAGTTCCTCTACCCTTTTGGCATCTCCAATTTGGGTCTTGATATTGACATTAACTTCAAGACTTTTTCTAATCTCATCATCTACCTTCTTATTTTATTCTATTTCATTCTTCAGTCTTTTTATCTCTTCTTCTTTTTATTATAATTGAGTCTTTTTACTTTCTTCTTGTTCTTTGAGATTTTTCTTTAATGCCATGGTATATCTTGAGTACTTTTCTAGGACTTCATTGGTGTATTTTTCAAGATACACAAAAGAAATTGAGTAATGTCCTATCTCATTGCTAAAATCTTCTAACTCAGATAAAAATTTAACTTTAAGTTCCACTAAGTCTTCCTCATGAACTATAGGATAACTGTCATATGATTCTACACAAACTTATTCTATGTTTTCTTCTTCACTTGTAGAGAAACATTCAACATCATAATACTAAGAATTATTGCAATCAGGAGATTCTTTACCTTTATTGTTCTTTATGGAATTGTCTTTAGTGTCTTCCTTTTTTCCTTGGTATGTCTTCTCTATCTTTAGCCATATATCCTTGGCGGAAGTGCATTTTCCCATGCTTTCTTTGACAAAACTTGAGATTCCATTGATGTAACATCCCCGACAACCAAAATGCCAGAATGATACCATACACAACCATTGCTTAGACTTTAAAGCTCTAATACCAAACTGTAACATCCCTGGAATTCCAACCCATGCCCATGGTAATGCTACTGCGGAATAAAAATTATATAATTTATGCATTTAATGAAGCTAAATGACTTAACCCAGAGTAAGTACATAATTACTGCTAACATACATCCTCAAGGAAATTAACAATAATTCATATGCACAATAGAATACATGATAATCATATATGCATCATAGGCATGAAAAAACATATAATTAAGCACTAGCTGATACTTATCTTTGAAACTGTGGTAATTCCACCAACTTCGTGCAGACCTTCCACGAACCTCCCATCCTCAGACCACGCTGCTCATCACTTTCAATAGTAGGTCACCCCCGAGCTAGGACTAAGCTCCACCGGGTAGGGAATCCTAGGCTAGGTGAGGTAAACGAGAAGACACACAGTTATAGAGAAAAGGATTCTCTCCCAGGAGTCACTTACACCCACTACTCACAGACCCTCATTCCCCACATGCCTATCCCACCCCAGGTGTATACACCTTCAGTGTCACCCGGATAGTCCTTCAGCTACTAAACCTCCCTTTCCTTGGGCTTCAGCAACAGACTGGACTAAAAGTCTCTGAACTCTGTTGCATCTACAAGACCCCTTTTAGGAGTTCTCACTTCCTATGTGCACTCTCTCACCTAGAGAGAGTCACTCACAGGCTTGGAAACCTACCTCTTCAACCGCAACCACCTCCATCACCTACAGAGAGTGTTACACATAGGCCATACAACCTGTTTCCTTCAACTCAATTCCCAATGTAGTCGGGAAACTACGAGGCTCAACACAAACATACACTGGCTAGAAAGCCACACACAGTCAAGCACTGCACGACCACAACAGTCCATGGGAAACACAGACATGAGCCTCCCAAAACTGGTGAAAGACAGACACTACAACATAACAAGTCTTGACAATTATGGGACATTTGGTTTTCCCAACCAACAATACAGGACAAACTCATGGCTCTAGTTTCAGGGATGCGTGACAAGAAATCCATGCAGAGGTTGAACAGATACTCAATGGTTTTGACAAAGGGTGTATCGTCTCCTCAAGAAAACAACACAAGCTTTCGATTTTAGAGTTGCATGAGGGTATGCATGTAGAGGTCAGACGAGATTCCCTATTTCAGACAACCGATGGCAGAATGGAGGAGGAGCCCAAAACTCAGCTGACACTTCATATTTTAACCGCATGCACCCAGGTCAACACTTGACTTCCTGGAGCTATATGCATTCCCTTTTTTCACACATTGGATCTGCATGCATTGCCCCTCCCAGGACTTAGAATAAAAAAACATACCTTTCACACCACTTTGGAATAATAATAATTATTGTCTCCAAGACTTAATCCCTCAAACTTAGCCCCTCTCCCAACCTTTCAGCCCCTTCTCCCTTACCCAGACTTTGTGGAAGCTTAGTACTCCATCATTCATTCATCGTGGTCGGTTCACACAGAGAGATGTTTTTATATTAATAATGTGCATCATTACATGTACACAAATAAGTCTCTTGGCCTTCAACTCTTAGTCTCTCTAGCCTAATAAACACATAAGCTCACCAACTTATATAAACTTGTCTCACCAGGCTATAAAACATAATTAGAATTCATAATGAAATTGAGGCACATCCTTGGGGTATTACAATCCCCTCCCCTTTTTTTTTCACTGTCCTCAATGAAACTTTCACACAACATCAACAATATTTCCAAAATATTCAAAAAGATGCAGGTATTCTACCTGAATAGCATCTTCATGCTCCCATTTCACGTCCTCAAGACCATACTAGGTCCACTGGACCTTTACAAGCCCTATGGATCGATTCTGAAGCTGTTTTCTTTTCTGATTCAATATGCACACAGGATGCACTTGCAAGACACCTTCTTGTTCCACTTGGATCACATTCCAATCAATCACATGATTAGGATCGGGTATATATTTCGTAAGTAACGAAACATGAAAAACATTATGTACAGTCATGGATGCAGGTAAGGAAAGCATATATGCAACTGTCCCAATCCTCCCTGTTGGGTATGTGTTATATTATTTGCATGTGTGTGTGTGTGGGTGCGTCAGATACGACAACTGCGTCTGACGATCCCTACACCTAGAGCTCTGCCGTTGCGTCGGGCACTTCCTAGGGGGGTCCCAGGGGGGGGCAGGTATGCCCCCCCCTAGTTACGCGCAACATTCAGGGCAATGCCCCGAAATTTTTTTTGGGGCGGTTTTTGCTATTTTTAGCAGATTTTTCTATTTTTAGCTGATTTGTAAATTAATCCCGGATTAAGGGATTAGGATTTTGGTATCTACGGAATACCTAAAAACATTTTATATATTGTATGGCGAATGGTGAAATTCGATATAATGAAAATAAGAAAGGTTTTCCCGGTTGAGGGTTTCCGGTAAAAATCTCTGTGTATTCTGTGTATGAGCCATTGACTAATTTTTGTATTTCTTAAGAATCTGTATGCATTGCTTTACTTTGCAGATTTAAACTTACTCTCCCTAGGATTTCAAATGTCCCACAAAATCTGGATGCCAACTTGGAAGAGTTTCCCAGCCTCAGGGAACTTTTATTGGATTTTACTTTCAGAAAAACATGATCTCCCACTTTAAACTCAGTGGTTTCTATTTTTATCAACATAGCTTTTTTGCTTGTCTTGGGAAGATTTCAAATTCTTCTTAATTTTTAGCATCTCTTCTTCCATTTCCTTGAGCAACTCTGGCCCAACTACTGCTCTGTCAGCTGGATTATCCCAACTTAATAGAGTATTGCACTTTCTGTCATAAAGTGCTTCAAATGGGCTCATTTTCAATGATGCTTGATACCCATTGTTGTAGGCGAATTCTACCAAGTGTAGATAGTCTTCCCATTTCGATGGTTTGTCCATCACATACATTCTCATTATGTTGTCTATCACTCGATTCACCCACTTTGTCTTCCCATCTGACTCAGGATGATAGGTTGTACTAAAATTTAGATTCGTTCTAAATCCCTTGAATAACCCTTTCCATAAATTTGATCTAAATTTCAGGTCTCTGTCAGACACAATTGTCTTGGGAATTCCATGCAATCGTGCCACTTCCTTCATAAATATGTCAACAACATTCATTTCCTTGTGAGTGTTCTTTAACAGAATGAAATGGGTAGCTTTCGTAAGCTTGTCCACCACCACCACCATGATTGAATCATGTTGCTTTCCTGTTCTGGGAAATCTTGTGATGAAATCCATTGTCACTACTTCCCACTTTCACTCAGGAATGGGTAGAGGCTGCACCAACCCTTCTGGGTGCCTGTGCTCAGCCTTAACCTTATGGTACTCAATACATTTGGTGATGTATTCGACGATCTCTTTCTTCATATCTAGCCAAAAGTAATGGCTCTTGACTGCTGCCACAGTCTTCTGATATCCAGGGTGCTCATCATAAGGCGCGTTGTGAATTTCTCTCAAAATCACAAGTTTCAAACCCTAGACATTAGGTACTTAAACTCTGTTCTTGTACAGAAGTATTCCATCAGTATCTAACTTATAATTTTCCACTTTCTGTGGCATTTCACCTGGTTGTATCTTATCTACCTACTCCATGTACTGCAAGTCGGCGCTTTCAGCTTCCAAAAGTCTACTCTTTATATCAGTTTGATACATTCTAATGGTTGTAGCATGTAATTCGTGTACTCTCCTCCTGAGTTCATCAACCACTTTATTCTCCTTCCCTTTGATATGTTTGATATCAAAATATCATTCACAGAGAAATTCCAACCACCTACTTGTTAGGACTCAAAAATGTCACATTTATATCCTCTTTTCCTTCACCATTCCTTACATTTCATGGTCCTAATAAACCTTTTATCATACCATTTCCATACATACATTTGGGTTTCACCTTATTATTTTCCACTTTATTCATTTTAGTATTATAAGTGAATTTATTATTAAATATTAGACAAATAACCTATTTTCATTATATATCAAGGTTGGATGAGTTTGATGATGTGTGCAAGCATATGTGAAGATTTCAACAAAGTCAAAATTCACCACCTATCCTCAAATTCGAATTACATCTTCAAACTTTGAAGATTTGAAAGAGATCTCAAGGAGAAGATAATTGAAGATTTGGTTGGCATATCTTATCTAAGATATGTGAGAGATGTATGGAGGATTTGAAGGGATCATATCTTGCCATAATGGGAAAGTAGTTGAGAGTGGTTGAGAGAATAGTGGATCTGTCATTATGACACTCATGTATATAAGAGAGTGTTCTCTCTTCATGAGGGTCATCATGTTATTCATAATTGGAGGATGTTATTCATAATTGATCATGTAATTCATAATTTAGTCTTGTAATTGGGAGAAGGGGATTCTTCTCTTTGATTCTTTCATTGTTATTCTTTCATGCTTTGTAATTTGAATCTTGTAATATAATTTGAGATTGATTTATTGTGTGAGCTCACATATGTCATTTTTTGTTCAACTCTTCAGATGTTGTATTGTTTTTCCCTTATGCAATTTCTTGCTTTCCTAGTTAGTCTTTCTATGCTTTCCTATATTAATTTCATTTCAACAATTTAGATTATATTACTTCTACTTCAGTCCTTCATATATAGTGTGTGTGCTTCGTAAGCCTAGGAACCTCAGATTGAAAAATTAAATAGTTGGGCAAGTACTACAATGGAATTAAAACGATAATATTTCCTCCTAACATTTTGGCATCGTTGTTGGGGAAGCACGATGGATTGAGGTTAAGTTTGATTTCCTGCAAGTGTAATTTATGTATGTTGGTAAGGGGTCATAGCAGCTACTTGATTGGAGACTCCTCATGTTCTCCCTGCCATCTCTAGAGTGTGAATTTCAACTTACGCAAATTTCATTTTCCGCAAGTGTGAATTTCAATTGTAGCGAGTGTGTTTTCAACAACTGTGGACAGTATGTGTTTCAACAAGTATGATTTTCATTTTTTTTATTTTTTATTTGGGTGTTGTAAGAACCCCTTTTTCAATATGTTTTAACAATGAGTGTCATCTTGGAAATACTCACTCAGATCCTCACGAAAGTCAGGATCTCCTCTTCTCAGGAAGAGGAGATCTTGACAGCAATTAAAGATTCAAAAACTCCTCCAACAACAAACGAGGATTCAACATCTGAAGAAACCTACATATTTGATGACAGAAAATCATTCGAGTAGGAGATTGAGGAAGATGAAGAGGTGTTACAGCAAGATCTGAGTGAGGAAAAACACATCTATGAAATCATTATCGAGCGATGGTTCCAGGTAAGCACTCAATTAGATAAATTTCATTTTTATTTAGTTAGTTTGTCGTTAGAAAAACTAGATTCATTCACTTTCAAATATTTCCATTATTCATTTGAAAAATATCCACTGAACATATTGTTGTTACTGTTGCGTGCTTGGCTCCATTGGAAGTTTGACTACATGTAACTAATATTTAAGTTTCAGTTAGCATATATAGAGCAGGTAGGATTTTATTTCCAGTTTTGTTTTCTTAGAATATGTATGCTCTCTTCCACGCTTCGTGTGATCGTGAGGATCAGAAAATAGGATGTCTAAATTGATTTCAAGAATGAATGTTTTTGCATCCATCATTTGACCTGCAGATAAACACATTAAAAAATTTAGGCAAATAAAAACAAAATCAATTTTACATGCTAATACAACGAAATTTTTACATGTTGTTACAGCATGCCGATACAACAAAAAATTTACATGTTGTTACAACATGCTGGTACAATGACATTTTACATACTGTAATAGTGATTGAATAAATTTGCAGATATGCAAACAATAAAACAACAGTGGCATTAGGATAAAATAAAACAAACACAAAAATATGGTCTGCAAATTCATGAGTTTTCCCCCACTGAACTATCGCGGCATGCTAAAATAGTGCTAAACTATGGTCAATTGAATTCCATTTAAGCTATGCAAAAAATTGTTTCCTGTTGCAATAGTTTCTGGTTTGAAGTTGCCTGTTCATTCCTGGCTTGAGTTGTCGCAACACCCCTTGAATCACAACCTACAAATCATAGATCTGAAACATTTCCCCATCACACCTTGAATTAAAATCTACAATTATCAAGGAAACAAACCAAATTAACGATAAATCCTACTTTCCTAAAAGAATAAGAATCAGAGTACACGACAAAGTATAAGATGAACTCTTCTCTTTTTGGTATCTTTAGAAAGTTTGTATTTATTCCTCGATTCTCATATAAGTATCATATCAAAAATTAGATATTTTGTTTTCTTTTGACCGGAAAATGTGCACCAATTCTTGATTGCGCAACTATTCATTATCCACCTTACTTAAGTATTGTTGCGTAAAATCACATTCCACTAAGGGGCAATCACATATTTTATGCATGGAATTTTCTTGAGAATGTAGTTCCATGAGTGACACCTTCATGGATAAATCGCATATGAATTCAACTATTCGATTAAGCCTGATTCTCTCCAGATTATTCACCCTCTTTTTTGATATTTTTAACTGCTAGAATTACTCAAGTATGGAGAGGAAATATCTCAATAATCGTTTAGTTGCATAAGAAACATGCAAATCCTTAGGTATTAGAAACCATGTAGCATCATGACATTAAACAAGCACTTATCCCTCCATTTACACTTCAAAATGATCGTATCTGCTTTCAGATTTGAAATTAATCGGTTGTTTGTTGTTTTACATGATGTGGCGTCCAGGAGAGATGGGAAGATCAAGAACTCACTTTCAACATCTGGACTTAGAGAAATGATGAAACACATCCAGACTTTTTCACCCATACGTCGCTGCAAAGTGAGACTAATGAAAAGAGCAATTCAAACATTATAGCTGAAGCCATTCGTTTTCGCTGATATTTCTAGCAATGTCCGAGTGTTTAGATATGGAAAGGGCCACGATGAGTATTAATAGATCCCTTCCAGGAGGTGTTGGCCTCTTCATAGGTTTCACATGGCTCTTACAATAGTTCTTGTGATTGGATATGCTATGACACAACTTTTCCCGTCAACAGGTGAATATTTAGCTCTAGTTCCTGGAAAGACCATCCCTTTTGCATGGAATCTCATAACTGCAGAATATTTAGAGCAATCCCTTTTTGGGTTGATCCTGAGCATAATCAGCCTCCTTTTTAGTGGGCAGTTGCTAGAACCTATATGGGGTCCGAGAGAGTTCTTGAAATTTATTTCTATTCTCAACATTGTCACTTCAATCAGTGTGTTCATCACTACTATCGTTTTGTATTACGTTACGTGGAAAGAGATTTTACTGTACACACCACTTTCTAGCTTCAATGGAATCTTGTCAGGGTACCTTGTTGGTGTGAAACAAATCATTCTCGATCAAGAAATCACCATTCTTTTTGTTTTGAAGCTGTGTGCCAAGTGGCTACCTTCCCTTTTGGTTTTGGTGTCAATAATCGTAAGAATTTTGGCAACAGATTCCACATCATATCTGCCTTTTATAATTTCTGGCACTTATGACAGTTGGTGAATAAAGTTTGAGAAAGTTTAAGCAACGGGTTTTCTTCAGGCCATGAGACAATTGCCAATCTATTAACTTAGGCAGTATTCTTGCTCACCACGTAATAAATTCCTCATTGTTTGGGCTGCGCATACCAATGGAAACATAGTGGTGAATTTGATGGATATATTGTTAAAGACTATTATATTTAGTTGGAAATAAAGGAGAAAGGCAACATAGGACACATTTATCATCACATGGAAGCTGTGTTTGAAGAGCTTGTCAAGGAGAAAATGGATTCGTTCAATCTGCCAGTCTTCTGCCCGAATATTGAGGCGTTGGAGAACATATTAAGGATGGAGAAATTGTTGGAGATTATGGAGAGAGTCCACCTATTCAACGGGTTCAATTTTCTTGCATCCAATTCCATAGGTGAGAAGAACAATGATGAGAAGATGTTCGAAAGGATGGTAACGAACAGTCACAGGGAAGCATTCGAGAATCTTCTGAGAGCTCATTTCTATTCTGATGTCTTAACAAATGAATTCTTCTTGAATATTAAAGTGATGGCAACTGCCAAATGTCAGGATTACGTGCACAATTGAACTGATCATCTTGGAGACTTTATTATTCACAAATGACATAAAGCATTTTCTTATGTGATATTATCGATACCACGATTGGATTCTTCTGTCAAGGTTTTTTGTAAGGTGATATATATAGTTGGATGTATCTTTAAGTATTAAAGGAACTACGAGAGTTTGTACATGCATTTCGGTGGTCGGTACTTTCATGCACTTGGGATCTTTTCCATCTTCTCATGTTAATCCCTAATATTGGCTCATTACCCATTAATTGGGGCATATTATATTAGTAATGTTATTTTATTTATGTCAGCTTTAGGCCATTACTTGTAATTATACCTCCTAGTCTCCTATATATACCAAGGAGACATTTTCATTTTGAATCATCTTGTACTTGAAGATTTAAGTGGGGTAAAAGGAGGTTTCCCCCTCGAAGAGGATTATTATCTGAAATTATCTCTTTTTCAAGGTGTTGAGTACTTTTTCTGAGGTTTTTCCATGCTATATTGATATTTGGTTCTTAACATATGGTATCAGAGCTCAAGGTCCTAGGGTTTCGCTGCTACATATGAGACACCTTGGCATTTTCTCTATAAATGTTTTTATACAATGTTTCAGAAGGAACGTCTTGGAGGATATTCATTAGATGGATTAAGGTACGTTGGGCTCAAAATTCATCTCTTGAGGCCTTATACTTTCAGAGATACAACTTGTACAAGATAGGGTTATGGAATCATCCTGAACTGAGTCATTGTGGAATGTTCGCTATAAAAAATTCTCTATAACGTTTCATACCATGAAATATGGAGGATATTTATAGAAATTAGTAAAGTATCTATGGTAAAAAGTTTATCTTTTGGGTCATCTTAAATTTTTAGATACACCCTATGTAAGATAGGGTATCTGACTAGTCCTATTGACTAGTCTCAAGAAGGTTTTCCAGGTAAAACAATCATAACCTATTCCTAGAGTATCCCAATTGAGTGGGATTGGTTTCATTGGTTTGTGGATAGTTTGTAGTATTTATGGTGTGAGTTTAAGAATTTTATATCAATTATTTTGTGCGGGGCATGCTATACAAGTGAGATCTCATGAAAAGGAAAAAAATTGGCAAGTTGTGGGGAAGTTACCGTAAATTCCACTTGGGACATCCAATTTTGATCAGATTTATGGTATTGCAGAGAAGAAATATCAGAGAACTACATAAAATAAAGTTTCATACCCAGAAGGGCCGAAACTTGGGAGATACAATAGAAGAAATATTGTCTAGAAGAACCACCTCAAAATCA
>SNQJ01S0035639.1:65012-78344 GCA_010110895.2 Picea sitchensis | reverse complement strand
GGACGAACATATAAAAAAAACATTTGCATATGATAAAATTCATAAAAACATTTAAAAAGAAAAAATTGTGTACTTCTTACCAAGTTCCCCCCACTGAGCATCCTCCGGCAGGACTAAGTCTGGATCTCCTCAGAAATCCAACCCGTCATAAGCATAATCGTCGACCATCAACATATGTGGTCACAGCCAGTCGAAGAAGGCATCATCATACTTGATAATTGGTCCAGCTATGTGTCGGGCCATGAGATGACACCATCTCAGCACTCTTGGATCCTTGGGAGCCGATAGATTCCACTCAACCTGTAGCCTCAGTAATGGAACCCTCTCCAGAAAGAAGGACACTAACAAAGACCTGTACTCGAATTGCTTCAGGTTGCCTCGTCTGCATTTGGTCAACTGCCTTTTCATGCTATGAAGCACTGCATCTACCCAGTTAAAAACCTAAGGTTCAGTACACTCTATAGCATACTAAAAGTAACTCTGGAGTGCCATGTGAGGAGCGGAGCTCCCGGCCATACGTGAAATGGTGAACAAAATAGTGCGGAGGGTCAAATCCTGCACTCCCCAAATAGCTACTTTCCCTTTTTTCCTCTCTGCTTCGGGAACACAGTGTAAGCGGCAGTACTCACTCATGGGCAGCCCACCACCTCTGCTACCAGTCAGGCTCATGTGGTACCCATGCCGTGACAGTCCTGTCAAGAAGTAAATGTCCTCGATATCCAAGGATAGTGTGTGGACCCCTACATGGAATACCTACTGATCGGGATCCCACATATGCACAAGGTACTCTAATAACCTGACTTGGGCCCTCATGCCCGAGATACGAAAGTACTTCAGAAAACCACAATTTCTCAAAGCGGAAATGGTAGGCGGATGATTTCCGGCAATGGCATTATCTTCTTCGTGCTCCCTTTCGCGCCATTCCAGAACCATTTTGATGGCCAAATACCTGCATAAGAAGCACAAAAAGAAGATTAATAACTCTACTCACAATTTGGTTTTCTTTCATTGAGAAAAAATTCAAAAAAAAATTATGCTTTGCGGTTCTCGCAGGTGCCCTTTAGGCACAGTGTGAGAACCTCACAGGCTGTTGTGGGCTCACCTGTGAGAATGACCCATTCTCACAGGTCCCGGGTAGCCCACCTGGGAGAATGGCTGAGCACAAGTATGGCTCACAAAACAAACTCAAAAAATGTGTTTTTACCAATGAAAACAAAAATTTTAACCATGAAAGAGTAGAGGACAAAGAGCCTACCTCACTGTCGCTGACAGCTCGTTGAATGGATGCTCTTAACTCCCGCAATCTGATGCCAAACTTCGAGGGTAAAAGAGGGGGTTTTGGGCTCAAATAGTGGAAAAGTGAAAATGATATGGTAAAAAGAGTTTTACTTCTTTATATTTACTTTTACCATATTATTGAGTTTTTATAATTATTTATTTATCAAAACCTAAACCCTAATGCCCTTTTGAGTGTAACTTTTGTAGGTATAATGACTTCGATGTTCATGTACAGGGATGCAGACATATTTTTTCTTCTTCATCGCATGTTTTGTGTGTTTTTTATGGTTTTTGTATAAAACCTTGAGCTTGGTATTTGTCCGTTCTCACGCTCGGAAATACATGAGAATGCGATCGAGCATACTTTTATCACTTTTTTGGGCTCAACAAGGTTATACGAAAAAGGAACCCCCCTGGAGTCCTCTTTAAGCTCTTTTGAGACTCTCTAAATATGAAAAGATAACCGAGCGACCTTGCTATTTTCACGCTCGATAAAGTATTTGAAGAAAGCATCTGGTGAGCAATAATTTATCTCTTTTTCGGTCTCATTGGACTATTTTACGAAAAATAAACTGAGAGAGTTCTCTTTTAAGTGTTTTTCCAGACTCTATAATCATGAAAAACCTTCGAGTTTTCTATCTCTGGACTCATTAAACAAACATTGACAAACCCTTAATAGGACCGAACCACTCCTTCCTAGGGTTCGTTAAACATACTTCGAAGGACTTATCCGAAGGATAAGATTATATCAACAAGCATATGTTATCCTCCTCAAGCTTGCGTAAAAATAAAGAGGTACTCACCAGAAATGATGGGGGGAAATTTGGGAAAGGGATATGTTCTCATCTTCATATTGATTGGCAGTAAGTGTCACTCTTGAACATGACACCCCCTATTCATTATATTTGAAGTCAGTTTGGGAAATCCATTTGTCTCTCATTTGATTTGCTACAAGGTCACATCCTGTGTCATCTCTGAGTCAATGCTGCCAAATCATTGGTTGTGTCATTCATATGTTCAAGAGAAGTTCATCTGAAACCTTTATTGAGTCGGCCATCTGCAGTTGTCCATTTTCTTCGTGTCGGCCTTCCTTGTGTCCAGTCCAACTTACATCATACTCTGTTTCACCTTCAAAATATGTTACTCATTTCATGTCATTAATGGGGGATACATCAAGGCCCTCCTGTGAAGATTTTTGTTCCGTCGACTTCAGCTCATTATCCAGAAACAAGACTTAGAAATTATTTGGTATCTTGGAGCTTGCATGCCTCAATGGCAGGTTTCCTCGCTTTCGACAGTGGGTTTACATCATTGACCCCTGATCGAAAGATTCCATCGAATTTTCGACTTAAACTAATTCATTCACACTCGATGGATTGTACTAGATTACCTTGGGAGTCATTGGCATTAATGGTGATTTCCCTCACACTTGTTAACGGTTTCATCAATGACCGGTAATCAAGTGGTTTCTACCATGTTCGACTTCGACACATGTAATCACATGGTTAGATTCATACTTTTGGGCGATGAAATTGAAGACCCTCGATATCATCTCTTTGTCTAGGTTGCGATGGAATATGTATAATTTGTGACACATAGATCAACTTTGTATGTCTCGTGGCTATGTCGTCTTAATTTGAATTTTCTTGCATAGATCCACAATGTATTCCTGGTGGCTATGCTATATTTTGACGGCATGGATCCACAGTGTATGATTGGTGGCCATGAACTATGTCTACAATGTCATCCGTCTATGATCTAAGTATGGGAATGAATACCTCAGAATTAATATATATGATATTCTGCAGTTGCTTCATTGTTCGCAGGTTTCCGATTAGGTGCGCTCCTGGTTTCCGACACACACATGCAGCTTACAAAGTCTTTCGATTGTCACTGATTCTGGCCTCATACTTTGGGGGGTATTCTGTTACCCATGATTTTTTTCATCATGATGGTGTATTGATGATGGTGTACTCAGGCTCCTCATAAGAACTTTCTCCTAAGAAAACTGACATTCATCTCTTCCCAGAAAACTTACTTTTGAAGAGAGTTATTAGGTTTCTAATATACTAGGGTGCGAAAATGATTCATTCTCATAGGCTACCTTAATATAGGGTGCGAAATTCTCTCATTGTGCTACATAGCTAGGGTGCGAACTTGTTCTAAAGCATGGAAAAAGATGAATTCTCGATAGTTCTAGAAGGGAATCTTCTAGAAGAATGGGTTGGCATTCGAATGGTTATCCTTGTACTAGATTCCCTGATATTGTGGGATCATTCTTATCCAAGTAACCATCTCATTCTCTCCTATATATTGATGGAATTATCATGGAAAAGGTTAAGCAAGATTCATTGGAGAATTGGTGAAAGAATTGTGTGAAGGACTTAGCTTGAACAAGAGCTTGGAGACTCTAGCAAGTCTATCAAGAGGATTTGATCTTCTTCATGCAAGGATTGAGAAAGTGTGTATGTTGGAGCCAAGAGCCATCGAAAGGAAGTTTGCGACATCAAGGCAATCAGGTTTTAATCTTCTACTTTCAATTAATATGATACAGCGACATGTCCCTTTCCCATAAAGCTATTTTCACTTTATCGTGTAATTCCTTTATCATACACATAGGTTGACAGTTGAATATATTTTTCTATCTTCACTTTAGTTGGTTTGTGTTGTCTTGGTCTTGACCTCACGAGAGAATTGGAGTGAATCGGGAGCAACAGAGACCCTAGGAAGCGATACGAAGGTATGTTACTTGTTCCTTCCTACTAGCTAATTCAATGGTCAAAACTTAGGGAAAGAGTCATGTCCTGTCCTATTTTGTTCTAGATCCATATGGATCTAGGGAGATCTGTTAGTATCTGCACCTACCGATTAGTCTGATAACATTATCATAATTCATAAGTATTTTTTACAAGTGCTTAGGCTTGTTTTTTAATAAATAAAAGATTACTGAAAAATCTATTATTTATGCAATTTTCTGAACATAACAGATGTTGACAGAAATATAGAGACAGAAGTAAAAACACCAAGTCAATAATCAAAACAAATGAGACATAAATAAATTGTTCTCTTTACAAAATTTCCTGAGGAAGTTTTGGACCAAAGTCAAACTTAGACATCCCCGATGAAACATACAAAAGGACTTCGGACATAAAGTAAAAAACTGAACTTTAAAAGTTGGATCAACTTTCCACAGATTGTCGCCCACTCGAATCTGCACACTAGCCTTTTTCAGTCATGAAATCTAATTCACAAATAGACAATTCTACACAGACTATCAAAGATAGATCAACACCTCTGAAAAACAAGTGTCTGGATGATGTAATTCATCCCTGAATCTTGTTTTCTACAATAGGACCTTGCTATCATAAAAAAAAAATAGGCTTCTAATGAATTAAGGAATGAATGGAAACTGAATTATCTCAACAAAACTCAAAGATCAAACCTTAGTATTCTTCTCGTTATATTCTCCGCTTGTTCCTCCTTTTCCTTTTGCCTTTAAGAAAATTAGAATTGGTTGAACTAGTTGAACTACTTCTTTAGTTAAGTTAAAAGAAAACTCAACCAACTTTTTAGTTAAGGGGGGAAATTAATAAATCATAATAAGGGTTTTAAATAAATAATAAGTAGTAGGTGGGACCCCTTATGTCTCCCTTTATTTTTTTAAAAATCATAACACAACTAGTTAATCAAACAAAACATCCCTCCTTGTGACTCCCATCATGCCTTTCATATTTTGACAATTTACATCAATGATAATTGAAATTATTTCCAAAAATATATTACCCAGATATCTAAAAATAGTTTGTTGTCCAACATTTTAGAATTCAACTATTCTCAACAATTAATAAAATAAAAACTTAAAATCCATATTTTCCATTGTGGGAGGCAATCTTTCCCTTGTTGTTGCTGTCACCTTTTGATCTCTCTAAATTTTCCTTAGGCTGTTTGGAGCTTTTAGGCCTAATCTAATTGATCACATGAGAGCAATAATCTCTCAAATGCTTGCGAGAGGACACAGATTTATCAGAGTCACTTGAAGGTGAGGAAGGGGCAACAATGATTTTTCCTTTTTCATGGGAATGGTGGGCCTTGGTTTTTAACCTTTTTATTGCATGGGAAAACTTTAATGGTGAATGGACAGGGGAATCTTCGACAATTTTATTTATAGGTGGAGTAGGTAGAGACAAGTTAGTCCAGCCACGATGTTGGGAGACTGTTGGGTGGACAGTCTCTTGCCATTCATCGTTTTCAGGGACTTCAAGTTGTAGTGAGACATGAGGAGGCACTGGGATACCAAGGACTTGTGGGTCTTGAAAGGGAGGCCTTTCAGGCCTATTTTGGACCATTGCTTGCCCAATCCAGTTGAAAAATCTATCTTGAAATAACTGGCCTAACTCTTGCAATTCTGCATCAATGTGTATAGAGAATCTTGGCCTTCTAGGGCCCCTATTCCAATTACCTCTTCCTTGGTTAACCCTTCCTTGTCCACCTCTACTGAAAAATCTCATTCTTGTATGCATAATTGATTAGAAAATGGTTTCTTTAACAACCATACATGGAAAATCTTTTAAAATATGAAATAAAATTTGGCTCAGTAACATATCAGACTCATGCAATCCAATCCATACAATCGTTTAATAGTCGCTAATGAGCAGGGGGTAAATAAGGGTTATGGGACATGTGACGGGTTGTATTGAGTGAAAAATGTTAAAATGAGGGGGAAAAGATCGTGATTACTCATCACAGACATAAAACAATCAACTGTATCATAAACCAAAAGAATATATCATTGTAATTCATCCTCGCAGTCCCTTAACTATCATAATACAAAACTTATATTAACTATAATTAAATTTTAGGAACAGGGAGTGGATAGTGAATATGGGAAGGCAAGGGGAATATGGTATTTTTCCAAGCACTCACATATTAACTTATATTAATATTTGAATATGGTATTTTTCCTTGGCCATTTTCTCTTGCCTTTCCTTTCTCCATTCATATCAATCTATGAGTCTTTAGGATACCCTGATAGACCCTCTGGGTCCAGAGGCCTCTTCAAATTTTGTGTCTTTTTCCAAAAAATTGATTAGTTTCAGACATTCTCGCACTGCACTCGACAATGGTCTGTGAGAATCTAGTGAATTCGCACCCTTCTTTTAGGTTCAGTACGAGGTTCTCGCACTCTGCTCAAAGCTCACCTGCGAGAATCACCTATTCTCGCACTGTGTAATACTCTAAGCCTGCGAACCCATTTTTTCAAAATTTTGGCTTTAAGACATTTGCATGATAATTTTACCGAATCAGATTAAGTGCCTAACAAGAGTTTCTTGGACCATTGGTTGATGTTTTTATTGTCTTCGTTTTCGTTCACGAACAGTCTTAGGATTTCAAAGGTTCTTCCTGTCACTTTTTTCTTGACTTTCATTTCTTGACTTTTCTCTGCAAAGATATACTCTTTGATTTTGGAATTTGAGTATGCTTGTTTGGTTAAGAACCGGTGATCGGTTGAAAGTCGAGCTTCTTTGTATTTATCATTTGCGCATTGTTTGAAAGATCACTTTTCTCATGCAATTGAAAAGACTAGTTTGGTTTGCTTGTTATTTTTGTTTCCATTGAAAGAGTGGTTTGGGTTTTTATCTATTGCTTGTTCATTAGTTTTTGATTTTATGCACTCTTACCATGATGGTGTAGGTCCCTTTTGAAAAGTGAACAAATTTTTTCTTTCAAAATCATTTTCATTTTTGAAAACATTGAAAATCAATTGTTGAAATTATTGAAAAAGAAACAATAGAGAATTGTTATTTTTGCGTGATTTGTTGCAATTGCATTTTAAAGGAAATTGTGTTTTGTAGTTCAAGTTTGATCTGGAAAACTTCTCTTTCCCTCTCATACATAGGATTCATTAAACGAAAATTGCTATATTTCATTCTTATCCATGCATCGTTGGGTCAGATTCTTATACAACATCGATTTCATCTCTGCTTCCTTTGAGTAATAACAGCTCTTAATAACACTGCACAATTGTAAAATTTAACTAGTAACTCTTTTCTAGGGCTCTATTACACCAACATTTAGCTAGGTTAGCACTTTGGAATAGGAAGAGAGATACACTCTCCAAAGCACAAAACACACAATAGCATCTTCTGATAAGGAGTGTCAAATTCCATTTACAACATCTTGTCCTGGGAACCCCTTCTCACACAAGGGTCAAACACGAGGTTGCATTGATATTCATAGAGTTACTTACCCTGCTTTGTTGATATCAGTGTAAAGATTGCATGTATTACGGGGGTCACTCGGAGGTATACCCACAATGATGAGTGGAATCCTTTTGAGTTGATTTCGAGCTAGATACCTTGCCCTTACGTGTGGATTAGACTGTCGATTGTCCCCCCAGGATTTATTTTGTCGGTGGTAACCTTAGTGGCCTATCTTTGTAGGGTCTTACACAAGGTGACTGTGAAGGGGACAGTCTTCACGGTACCTGGAATTGACGTTGGCCAAACTCACTCGGGCTCCTTGGAGGGTATACCCATGATTATGTGTGGGAGCTTGCACCAAGGTGTAAGTTCGTTAAGCAGGTCGTCAGTGTAACTTTTCCACCCTAGCCCAACCCCTTCTCATATCGTTGTTGTGACGTTGGATTTCATCACCAACTAGTGACTTCGGAATTAGAAGGTCTTGTTTTCTTGGTGTTTCTTCCTAGATTTTGTTTACTAGCGCGTATTGTTTGTTTACCAAAGTTGACCATAATATTTTCTTTGTGAATTTTGTCACTCGGTTACAATAGCTCCTCCACGTCATTCACATAGAATGCAGGGTTTATCTCCAAATCATCTGGAAGGTTCTCAACCCTTTCCTACAATTTCACCTAAGGGCTCTCCTCAACGGAGTGAAGTCCCAGACGTCACCACACCATAAGTGGAACGAACTAACTCTCTCGAACATTTTTGAATCACTAATACGCAAGAGGACTTTCGACTTCACCCTGATTTTGAGTGACTATTTATGCAACTGAATTCTTCCGGAGACTTAGTTGTTACATCTTCTGGATCACCAGTTGGACCCTTTCCAGGCATTGAAGGCCAAGATCTTTTTTGGTCTATGGGTGTTTTTTGACTGGACCTTTTTGGTCTAGGCTCACTTGTGATTTCTGAAATCTCTAGTCCAAGGACAATACTGTTTACTACAACCTATCACTTTACCGTCCCTATCGAAATGGCCCATCACACAGATACTATGAGTGTTCCAACTGGGTTTACTGCGGTTAGTCTCGCTCCCATCAGCACACTGCGTATGCCCAACGTCACTCTGACACTACCACTTAGATACCATGTGTTGAATTCTTCCATTCCCTATCCTATGCAAGCCCCATCCAGCTCTGTTGGTGGTCCTTCTTCTTCTGGGCACTCTCTTCCTGGTTTTATTCCAACACTCCCTCAATTTCCTTTTGGAGGACCCTCCTTGTCTTCCACTGGCAGTCTTAATCCTAGTGGCACTATTCCGTCATTCACTCCAACTTACCAGATTCCCATCGGTGGATAATTTCACCAAGGTGGTATGAATCAACCCCCTTTCAGTGGGAAAATTCCTATTGGAATGCAAATCCCAATTGGAACACAACCCCCAATTGGAACACCACCTTCGATAAGAGGACCGACCCCGCCTTATGGGAAAAACATACCTCCATCCTTGGCCCAGTATTGGAATCAGTTGATACAATATCCTCCTCAATCAACTGGGGGGTAGCAGTTTCCAGCTGCATCTGTGATACCCCCTAGTATGGGCCAACCATATTCGGGTACATTCAAGCCCATTTGGGGGGTGAATGCTCCAACTCAAGTCCCTGTTCCAGGGTACAATCCTATGAGCTACTATCCTCTCCAACCACCACCGAATCTTCTTGGGTCTTCACAATATATGCAGACTGCTTATGGTCCTACTGGTTTGCCGATGGGGCTTCCTCCCCAAAGCCACCAGTACTCGCAGGTGAATTGACAATTACCCTTCATAGGCACTTTGGATCTTCCATATTTGTTAAGGATTTTAAATGATCCAATCCGTCACTCTTCCCAATGGCCTTCTATACCAGCCAAGCTACCATCGGACATTCCTAAAATCAACGAAAAAGAGGGAGAGGTCCCAAACAATCACATTATGACTTTTCACCTATGGTGTTCATCCAACTCGTTGATGGATGAATCTATTCGTTTACATCTTTTTCAATGAACCCTCACAGGTTCTGTTGCGAAGTGGTATATAGAATTTCTACGAGGTTTCTTCTCTGACTTCAACACCCTATCTATGGCTTTCCTCACACACTATCAGTTACTGATTTGTTATGACACGGGGACTAAGATTTTGACTTCTTTCAAACAAAACAAAGCCACCCATATATCCGATCACATTCATGAGTGGCGATGGAGACAACGTCTCATTAAACTCGAACTCCCCGATCAGTTGCTGGCAGAATGTTTCACAAAATCATTTGTTAATGACATCGATCATGACATTTCCATGGGTGGAGTAGTTATGGAAGAGCAGTCTATAAGTCGTGCTCAATATCTTGACCTCGTTTACTCACAAATGGGTACCCTTTACAATTTACTACTTGACTTACCTCATCCTTCCACTTCCACCACTTCAACTACTCCAGCTGCTTCACATGTAGCTGATGTTGTGATTGGAACTTTCCAGGCCCAACCACATTCCACCTCAAGCACAAACCCCAAAACTGCTTCTTCTAATGTTCAAAATGCTCTGTCTCCTACCCCTCCCACCTGCAATATTTCTGAGGTAAATGTTGCTCAATCTACCCTAGCCAGTAAAAACAAATCTAAAAAGGGAAGGGGTAAGAATAAGGAGTGTTATCAGAAATTTTGTCCGCACATGGTGACAAGAACTCAGCATTGTCAAAACAGTAATGAATTCATTCATGGACTTGAATTAATACCACAACATTCAAAAAAGGTCAAAAACTATACAAAGTAGTGAAAAATTGAAAAGCGTTTTACAGAAGTTGGGCGCGTGCGCACATGCGCGGAACAGGAATGTAGCTTGCGCGCATACACACATGATGCACGACTGTTAGCGCAAAAATCCATGCACCTGCTAAACGACGCATTTATTGAAGTGGTCGGCCTCCCAACCACTTATGGATCAGCTCCCAAGCCAATTTGACCCTCAAATCTTAGCTGAATCCGAATGGTGGGTTGGTCAAAGACCTAATAATGCCTTAAAGAGCCTCTTTTCACACTACAAAGGAGTTACACAATAACCCAATGCAATGCTATAAAAATCCATGAATGCACCTCATTTTCTCAAGGAATTTCATGTAATGTTATGCTGCCTAGATTGTTTTAAGGACTCCATCCTTGACAAGAGCACTTTGGCACCATTTCATTGAGCAATCCACCTCTCCATTGAGTGGATTTGCAAGGGAGTTCTTTCACTACCATTTTCATTTTTCTTGTTGTAAGGAGAGCAAGATTGTGAGGGTCCAAGAGCCTTCCCTTGGAGGAAGAAGGGACTCATAGTCCCCTTTCTTCATTGTGCTTTGATTTCATCAATAGATCAGCCTAAAAACATTGGTGATATGGGTCTTTTTGTGTTTGTTATCTCTATATCCATATGCTTATGATTTTAGTTTGTATTAGTTTAATTCTTGCTTATAGTTTTGTTTTTCTTTTTCTAACTCTTTCCTCTACAGCTGTCATGCTCAGCAAGACCCAACTGGGCATGTAAGCACCTCTTATTTTCTCACCAAGGTGGCAAAAAGGGTGCAACAGATTGGCGACCATACTGGGGATAAGGTATCAAATTCCTCCCTCATTTGGGTTTATTTTTCTCTTCTTTTAGCTTGTTTAACTTGCAGGTGCACAAACCGGCCTCAGTCGACCTGCTAACCAGTCTATTCAAAGGAGAATTGAGAGAAATCCATCCAAATTTTTATTTTTCGATCGTTTGTCATAGGTGTGCGGATATTCCACCCCATAGACGTGCATCGTGTGCTTGCGCTTTCGTAACATCCTTTCTCTGCATGCATGCGCTTTCCAACTCATTTCTATTCACGCACCTGCGCTCTGTGCACACCTGTCTACACTAGGAGCCGCGCATTTGAACAAAATTTCACTTTGTAAGATCTTTGGATGTGGGGAAGGCCATCTGCCTTCTTAAATATGATGTCAAAAATGTTGCAAAGCCACACTACACTTAGTCCCCTCATCATATAAAGGGGTTAGTCAAACAAACATAGGCACTTAGGAGGATAAAAATCAATTTCCCTTCTTTGCTTTTTGCCACATGGATGGCTTGTTTTGACTTACAAACATAAGTGGAAAATCATATTTAATCACATATAACTCACATTTGGGACTAGAAGTTTAAGTAACAATCGTTGAGTATGCTCTTCTCTCGCGCCTCCAAGCAATCTTGAGAATCAGAAAAAGATTGTGAAAACACTCTCATCTCCCTTAACAAAATTTCAAAACCTTTAGGAGAGGACAAAGGCCCTTCTTGGGACCCCTCTAAGTTTTATTTTTCAAACACATTTTAAACTTGTAACAGGCCCATACATGCCCACATGCTACAAAGATAGAATAGTGGTTGGAATTTTTCTTTCTTAGATCAAAACACTAGGAGAGTTTAAAGGTTTGTAACGGGCCCATACATGCCCACATGTTCAATCTAGGATAGTTTCATGTTTTTTCTAGATTACATCACCATAGGGAGTTAAAGGATAGTAACGGACCCACATGTCCACATGCTAGCTTCCTAGGGCTTTTGAATTTCGCAAGGTTGTACCAATGACACATAGTTAATTAGGTAATCAAACTCTCGTAAGGACCAAGCGAATTCCACATGAAGCAAGGTGACATCTAATTAACTAAAACTTGGCACACTTTCACTCACACACAAAAGTCACCCATCACTCACATAGCTTCTTCTTGAAACGTAGAGGTCTAAGTAAGTTTCCTCCAAAGGGATTCTGAAAATACCCCATCTCTTCTTGACAGGACTATCCACTCCCACTTTTAATCAAACGAGGTTGGTTTTCACCCCCAGCCTCACAAAACAACTTCATCTAAAATCTTTCTAAAACACTCACTAAGTTTGCCTCCACATGAGGTGCCAAAATAATTTTTTTAGTCTAGGTAGGATTTTAGGGATAGGCATCCAAATAACTCCCCGTTATCTGGTTCTCACATTTTCAAAACATAGAGGTTGTCAAATAGGGAACTTCAAATCCTACAAGTCAAGTGTTCCAATCACCATAAGGCAGGGAGATACCCATGAAGGGTTGAAGGCCGAGGTCTAGTTTTTCTGTGCATCCCCCCTTGAGGCACCCACCTCTTGGACGGGATCCAGCCCATGACCCATTTCTTAGGCTGAAAATCTAAATGCTGCACTTTGACCGAGGTACCTAGTGACCAACTTTAGGACATCTACCCAAGTGGAAATTGTGGGCTGCAATTGCACCTTGATTGGATTTTTTGTGGCTATTGGGAAATATCGCCATCTCTTTCGGGATATGCCCCCTTTACCCCTCATTATAACCAATTATTTCATCCTTCACTAGTTTCCCTTCCAGTGACTTCAGGCCCCACTGTTGAGTACTATTGGAAGGTCCAGTGCTATTTGAGAGGAAGGACGTTACGTCTTCTAGGACACGAGCATTTTCTTTCTTTTGATTCCCCCACACAGATAAAACCCTCTTACCCACATATATATGCTTCTTTCACATTTTATGTATGATGCACATCTAATTACAATTTGATTTGGATATATATATTGTGTAAAACAGTCACAACAAAGACTCTTGTTTCTATATTACTCTCACCACTTTTTGCACACATTCACACAACTAGTCTGACATCATAGGGGAACCATAGAACCCCCGTCATTCACGACGCTTGCTCAACCTCCCTCCTATCTTAGGGGGAGTATCTGCTCATACCCGCTCATCGGTACCTCCTTCACACACTCCTGTGAGTGCTACTATCTTAGGATCAGCTTTTCTTGGTTCTACATTACTTGGGTCAACTTCCCAAGGTC
>SNQJ01S0035639.1:9814-65002 GCA_010110895.2 Picea sitchensis | reverse complement strand
GCTGTATCAGTATCCGGCGTCCTCGTCTAGCTCAGAGATGAAAATCGTGAACACATCATTTAGTACGTTAGTAAGAACCTCTCAGGGCCACCCTTGAAGTATAAACACGAAGAGAAACTTGCTCTTGCAGTTGTCCTCGCAGTCGAGAAACTGCGCCATTACATTCTTCTTCGCACCACAAAGGTCGTCGCAGATTCCAACCCTATGCAATACTTGCTCAGCCGTCGACAAGTTAATGGAAAATTCGCTCGATGGATCGTTATCCTTCAGGAGTACAACCTCGAGTTCTCAACACCTAAGAGTAAGAAGGCCCTCGTTCTCGTCGAAATTGTCACAACCCTCCCCTCTGACACCACCAATGCCCCCGTCAACACCGACTTTCCTGACGAACATCTCTTTTACATCGCTTCAGATGATCCTTGGTATGGTGACCTTCTCGTCTACCTACGAACTCAAAAGTTCGGTAACCACCTATCATGAGATGATCGTCGGCGTATTCTCCATCAGGCCCCCCGCTATCTCCTCATCCGAGACACCCTATACTGGCGGGGCGTTGACACCATTCTTCATTGATGCCTGACTATTGACGAGGCCGAAAGAGTCTTAAATGACTGCCACATCGGCGCATGTGGGGGCCATATTTCGGGTATATATACTGCTCAAAATATTATTCGAGCTAGTTACTTTTGGCCTACCCTATTTCATGATTGCATTCATGCCGTGAAACGATGTGAGCAATGTCAGCTCTATGCCAACAAAGCCCGAGCTCCCCCCGCCCTTCTTCACCCTGTCATTACTGCCGGCCCTTTTTGTAAATGGGGCATCGACTTTATGACTTGTAATCCCCCCTCCAGCAATGGTCACAAATACATTGTTGTTGCCATTGATTACTTCACCAAAAGGGCCGAAGCTATGCCCACTTTCAACAACACCGCTGACACTACAGTGTCCTTTTTCTTTAACCACATCATATCCCATTTTGGCGTACCACTCCAACTCATTTCAGACCACGGGAAACACTTCGAGAATGAGATCTTCGTTGAACTCTCATCTCGGTTAGGCTTCTCTCACAATTTTGCCTCACCATATTACCCTCAGTCAAACGGACAGGTGGAGGCAGTGAACAAAGTCCTCAAGACCATGTTACAGTGCACGGTTAATAAACATAAATCCAATTGGAATCACATGTTATTTTTTGCGCTATGGGCTTATCAAACGGCAGTAAAGACCGCTACAAGTTTCATGCCATTTAATTTAGTCCATGGGGTCGAGGCAACTCTTCCCATAGAGTGCGAAATTCCCACCTTACACACCACAATTGAGCTATTACCTAACACTGCTCCAATGGAGCAACGCTTGCTGAACTTGGAGTCTCTGGATGAAGATCGTCGATCTTCCTTACAGAACAACGAGGAAACTAAAAAATGATCCAAGGCTACCTTTGATCGCCATGTCAACCTTCGATCATTCTGCGAAGGCAACCTTGTCCTAGCTTACTATATCTCTCATGATACCTTTGGCCATGGAAAATTCGAATCACTTTGGCATGGCCCGTACATTATTCAACATTGCCTCACCAAAGGCGCATATATCCTAGCCTCTCCCGATGGCCTCTCCCTTAAAGAACCCATCAATGGGTTGTATCTCAAGAAATTTTATGCTTAAAAGTAGTCATTCTACTTTAGGTTATTTCTTTTCTAGTGTTTTTTAATCTTTTTTCTCCTCCCCTCTCATCTAAACTATCCTTTGTGCTATTGACAAATGATTTCTCCACCAGCCTACCACATTGTTTGTGCCGACGGCGCCAGCCGTTGGATGCAAAATATCACTTCAGTTGCTTGGGCTCTCTACACCCCCTCACATGAAATGCTACATTCAAGCGGCATCTGTTTGGGACCAGCAACCAACAACCAAGCCGAATACACTGTGGTCATTGGTCTCCTGGCCGATGCCCAGCATCACCATATTCGTCACCTTAGCGTCTTCCTCGACTCTCAACTAGTCGTTCTCTAGCTCAACAATGTTTACCGTGTCCACGATCCTTGCCTCTTTCGCAAATACCTGCAAGTTAGACTTTTATCTCAACATTTTGATTCCATTACATTTACACATATTCCCAGACAATTGAATCAAACAACATATCAAATAGATAACATGGTTTTAGATTGGCATATATCACATCAAACTACACATACATAAACATCTCATAAATCCTGTCACAACATATATACAGCATAGACATCATCAAAATCATCAGCAACAAACACATGTAGACAACATCAGGATCTCAAAACATGTATACTCATATATATATAAAGGCCCATCAGGCCATCCGAATGTTTACATACAAAAAATACATGTATTCGGAGGCCAATGTAGCACCTCGGTACAACAAATGGGCTCACCAGCCTATATACAACAAAAACAAAGTTGTACATCATACACCACTCAGGGTGCCTCTATCGCACCACCACCCGCTCCTCCCCTAGGAGGAGGTGGTGGTCCACCACCACCTGCCCCAGGAGGAGGTGGTGGCCCACCACCACCTGCCCCAGGTGGTGGTGGAGGACCACCCACATGACCCTCCTACCCCGACGACAGGCGTCCACTCGTCATCGCAGCAAGAATTGTTGCTCGCCGCACTATGGCCCGCCATGGTGGCGACACCCCCATACACTGCTCCAGGAAGCTCTCATCCTGGATACGCGTCCACATGCCCTCAGGCACATCCTACAACACGGTCTCCAAACGATGGCGTATGTCATCAAAATCCACTCCGACTGTCGTCGAAGGAGCGTGTGATGGCCCCGCACCCATGTCATCGAACCGACGCCTCCTCGCTACCCTTTTGGGCTCAACTAGTTTCCCCGTGGCACCCTCCCGTCGATGCCTCTCTCCCTGCGGTAGCCTCTCAATCTCTCGACGAGCTGATGCTCTTTGCATCTCTACCTCACGCCTGTGAGGTGCCACATATGCACATGCACATGCACAAAAACAAAAGATAGTATCAACATCTATATCATATGGACTGCTATCTCACAAAACAATATATATCAAAAACATGCACACCAAAACTAAACATACCTCGATGATCAAAATCCTCCCCTGGAGGTAGCACCATGTCTGGGTCCCCCCGGAAGTCCACCCCAGCATAGGGGTACCGAAGTATAACCTGCGGCATCTGCCGCCATATCCCTTTTGCCCCCGCTGAAAAGAAGTGGCCACCTTCACCACCACCGTGACGAAGCAAAATGGTCGACCACCACCTCAATCGCGGCTCTCGCGCACCCGACATCTCCAGTAACACCCTCGGGTGCAACATCGGCACCCTCTCTAAGAAGCATGCCATTAGGATCAACCCAAAGGAAAAATCACCTGTACCTGTGGACCGACAGTGGTCCAACTGCGCTACCATCCGCGCATGCAGTGTCAGCCCCCACGTAAATTTCTCACCTGCCACAACTCTCTCTAGCACTAGCAGCTGGCCACCACTAATCTATTGGGTTGCAAGTGACCCATATATGCGAACAATCATCGCCGCTATGCAATGATGTGCCAAGGATTCTATTGCACTAATGCTCACCACAGTCCCAGACATGAATTTCTCACCTGAGCAGTATCGCTCGCCAATGGTGACAAGGGCTGTATCCCTAGGCAGTACTGGCTCTGTCGGTAGGGGCGTTCCCCGAAAGGGGAGCCTAGTCAGGAAATAAATGTCCTCCACCACGGTGAAGGGGATATGCTCTCCTCGCATGAGGAAGTAGTGCAGCTTCAAACTCCACATCTGGATCAGGAACTACAATAAATACTCCTGTGCCTGTATCAATGGGCACTCAAAGAACTTTAGCAACCCACAGGTTGCCAAAGTCGCACGCACGTCGGGTACCTTAATGGCCATGACATCTCGTAGCTGGGCCTAGTCTCTCTCTCGCCATCGCACTGGCATCGTAACCAAGGTCCACCTATAGACACCACAGAGTTCTATATTAGCTCATGCAACCATCAACAGCATCAAAAAGACTCATTTTTAACCCTTCAACCTTGCCTCCAAGGCGCGGCTTTTGTTACCCACAGGTGCACACACATGCGCGCATATATGGGCATATGTTCACTACATAGGCGCTCATATATGCGCGCCTGTTCACTGCATAGGTGCACATCAGTGCGCACCTATTTTCTTCACAGGCGTACCCGAGAGCGCGCATGTTCACCATACAGATGCGCACAGGTGCACGCCTATCAAACCCACAGGCGCGCTCTAATGCACACCTATTCAACTCACAGGTGCGCCCTTAGGGAATGCCTTAAATTCTCCCCCTCACGCACCCATGCGTGTATATTCAATGTACAGGCACTCACGTATGCACACCTATCATCGAATCACCTGTGTGTGTGGGGCCCACACCCCCTAAATACCCTTGTACGGCCCTCCGTACACCCCTGCCCAAAAATTGAAAACCTATTTCTATGCAGGATGATCAGACCACTAACCTGATACTCTCAAAACATTGATCGGATGCCTTGTCCTCCCTGAATCTCCAAATCTCGTTTGAAAACTGCTCGTCCAGTCACTATTGCAGCAGGTACAAATGAGGTAGCAATGTGGGCCCTACAACTATATATAGGTCTTTTTCCCAACTTCCACTCACCATTCCAGGAGCCCAAGGTGTCCATTTTTCAATCCGTCTTTAGCCACGGGATCAACATCCCGTTACCTACATCATAGCAGTCCCTAGGTCGCTTTTCATCTTGAGCCCCCGGGGCCCCTTTTTTTCCAGATCATGGTTAGGTATGCACGTGCATAGTCACATTTATCAAATACATGTTCATATCTTTGATTCTTTTCAGATGTTGTTCACTTTGGGTATTTGTTTCTCCTATGTGCAGGTACTTGCTCCTCATCCCTCGGCATCACCCCTTCAGGTATATACTCAGCACTGGCATGTAGTCTTTCCCACTGTATCGTACTTTCATTTCCAGTCACACCCTCTGATGTTTACCTCTAGGATCTCCATTCCCGGCTCTACAGTACCCACACCTCCATTTGCATCAACGGTACTGTTACCCGGTAGCATTCTAACCCACATGAGTTGTCCCATTCATAGCACCCTTTGCCACTTTTTGACACTCATGATGTTCTTCATTACCCTTTAGGGATGGGAGTCCCCATAGTCTTTCATCATGTCGTGAATCAAACACATACTCCTTCTCCTCATTTTGCTAGCTTTCCCACACGGACTCCCAGATTATCTCTTCACGGTTCTATTTTTTGCCTGCACCTCTGCAGTATCATGAACCCTTCATTTCATCCGCCATCAGTTTTCCCATTTGCGAACATATCTTCATTTCACCTACCTCATACAGAAACTCACCAATGGGGCCCCCACCCTTCATCAATTTTCCAAGAAAATTCTTCCCTCCCAGGGGCACTCATTTCACACTGGGGCACCTGTTTCTGTATTTGTACATTTCTCCCCAAATTATTCGTTATTTATTGTACAAATGCCTTTATTTCCATTCATCACATTTTCTTTTTTCGTCACCGTTGGCGACTTGCTTCCTTTTTGCCACACGCAACCCATGTCACCCTTGGTTGGAGCATTACTTCTCATCCACCCTTACCGGCATCGTCCATATCTTCAGAGTACTCCACAGGTCACTTACCTCTACCCTCTGAATTTGTTCACCTTGTCCCGCCTCTGGCACCACTTATCACCGATCTTTTCATCCCCCTGACACTCAAACTTGTCACACGGTTGCAACAACTCTTTATATCATACATCCTCCAACCAAGGGCAGTCTTGAGTCTTCTCACTTTTTGAATTCGTCCATGTACCTCTGCCACTTCCTCACCTCAGTAGATTCCACGAAGTCCTTTGCTTCTGGAAGTCACCTTACCCTTTTGTCGACATCAACACCATTTTTCCAGAAGGGCGACAATATCTTGATTCTCATTCTCCATTTAATGAGAGATCTCAGACGGCATAGGGTGAAACACCATTGCTCCCTACTGTCGTTGGCCCCCATAACATTCGATGCCAACATTTTCTCATGTTATGGTGGGTCTTACTTTGCGACTATTGCAGTTATTTCTATCATTTTCTGAAGACCTCTGAACTTGGCTGGGCTATCAATGCCCACACAATCGCTGCTACTTATTCCTGCGATCACTACCTATGGTTCCAAGTATGTTCCTTTGCAGAATTGTCTTCTGCCTTTATCATCTACCACCCCTGAGGGTGCTGCAGTTGTCTACACCAACACCTCTGTCATCTTTCTTCAGGGTTACATAACACGAGCATGGGGCATGCCCACCTCGTTTGTACACAGTTGTATATTTTTACGCACCTTATGGAAGGTCGGGTCCTACCAATTCCTTTCTCTTCCAAAGGATTGCTCTGAACGATCCCACTATTTCTCTATCTTACAACAACATTCTTAGTAGAAGAAACATTGATGGATTTCGGCTATACGTATGCTCCTAACCTCATCCATCAGGGGGCATCTGTTATCACTGAAATTTCGTACGCACATGGCGACAAGAACTCAACATCGTCAAAACAGTAATGAAGTCATTCATGGACTTGAATTGATACCACAACATTCAAAAAAGGTCGAAAACTATACAAGGTAGTGAAAAATTGAAAAGCGCTTTACAGAGGCTGGGCGCGAATGCACATGTGCGGAGCAGGAACGTAGCTTCCGCACATACGCACACGATGCACGGTTGTTAGTGCAAAAATCCACGCAGCTGCTAAATGACGCATTTATTGAAGTGGTTGGCCTCCCAACTACTTATGGATCAGCTCCCAGGCTGATTTGACCCTCAAATCTGAGCTGAATCCAAATGGTGGGCTGGTCAAAGACCTAATAATGCCCTAAAGAGCCTCTTTTCACACTACAAAGGAGTTACACAATAACCGAATGCAATGCTATAAAAATCCATGAATGCACCTCATTTTATCAAGGAATTTCATGTAATGTTATGTTGCCTAGATTGTTTTAAGGACTCCATCCTTGACAAGAGCACTTTGGCACCATTTCATTGAGCAATCCACCTCTCCATTGAGCAGATTTGCAAGGGAGTTCTTTCACTACCATTTTCATTTTTCTTGTTGTAAGGAGAGCAAGCTTGTGAGGGTCCAAGAGCCTTCCCTTGGAGGAAGAAGGGACTCATAGTCCCCTTTCTTCATTGTGCTTTGATTTCATCAATAGATCAGCCTAAAAACATTGGTGATATGGGTCTTTTTGTGTTTGTTATCTCTATATCCATATGCTTATGATTTTAGTTTGTATTAGTTTAATTATTGCTTATAGTTTTGTTTTTCTTTTTCTAACTCTTTCCTCTACAGCTGTCATGCTCAGCAAGACCCAACTGGGCATGTAAACACCTCTTATTTTTCTCACCAAGGTGGCGAAAAGGGTGCAACAAGGAGGAAAAAAATACTTCTCAAGCAGAGCGAACCAAAAAAACACCTATTGACGATCGGGATAAGCGCAAACCTCGATACCCTTGTCTTATCTGTGGTGATGATCACTACATGAAGGATTATCCACAACACGCTGAGCTCATGATGTTGTAATCTTCTACTTTAAATTAATATGATACAACGACATGTCCCTTTCCCATAAAGCTATTTTCACTTTATTGTGTAATTCCTTGATCATACACATAGGTTGACAATTGAATATATTTTGCTATCTTCACTTTGGTTGTTTTGTGTTGTCTTGGTCTTGACCTCACGAGAGCACCGGAGCGAATCAGGAGCAACAGAGACCCTAGGAAGCGATACGAAGGTATGTTACTTGTTCCTTCCTACTAGCTAATTCAATGGTCAAAACTTAGGGAAAGAGTCATGTCCTGTCCTGTTTTTTTCTAGATCCAGGTGGATCAAGGGAGATCTATTAGTGTCCTCACCTATAGATTAGTCCGATAACATTATCCTAATTCACAAGTATTGTTTACAAGTTCTTAGGCTTGTTTTTTAATAAATAAAAGATTACTGAAAAATCCATTATTTATGCAATTTTCTGAACATAACAGATGTTGAAAGAAATACAGAGATAGAAGTAAAAACACCAAGTCAATAATCAAAACAAATGAGACATAAAGAAATTGTTCTCTTTACAAAATTTCCTGAGGAAGTTTTGGACCAAAGTCAAACTTAGACATCCCCTATGAAACATACAAAAGGACTTTGGACATAAAGTAAAAAACTGAACTTTAAAAGTTGGATCAACTTTCCACAGATTGTCACCCACTCGAATCTGCACAATAGCCTTTGTCAGTCATGAAATCTAATTCACAAATAGACAATTCTACACAGACTATCAAAGATAGATCAACTCCTCTGAAAAACAAGTGTCTGAATGATGTAATTCATCCCTGAATCTTGCTTTCTACAATAGGATCTTGCTATCATAAAAAAATATAGGATTCTAATGAATTAAGGAATGAATGGAAACTGAATTGTCTCAACAAAACTCAAAGATCAAACCTTAGTATTCTTCTCATTCTATTCTCCACTTGTTCCTCTTTTACCTTTTGCCTTTAGGCAAATTAGAATTGGTTGAACTAGTTGAACTACTTCTTTAGTTAAGTTAAAAAAAACCCAACCAACTTTTTAGTTAAGGGGGAAAATTAATAAATAATAATAAGGGTTTTAAATAAATAATAACCAGTAGGTGGGATGCCTTGTGTCTCCCTTTATTTTTTTAACAATCATAACACAACTAGTTAATCAAACAAAACATCCCTCCTTGTGACTCCCATCATGACTTTCATATTTTGACAATTTACATCAATGATAATTGAAATTATTTCCAAAAATATATTACCCAGATATCTAAAAATAGTGTGTTGTCCAAACTTTCAGAATTCAACTATTCTTAACAATTAATAAAATAAAAACTTAAAATCCATATTTTCCATTGTGGGAGGCAATCTTTCCCTTGTTGTTGTTGTCACCTTTTGATCTCTCTAAATTTTCCGTAGGCTGTGTGGAGCCTTTAGGCCTAATCTCATTGATCACATGAGAGCAATAATCTCTCAAATGCTTGCGAGAGGACACGAATTTATCAGAGTCATTTGAGGGTGAGGAAGGGGCAACAATGATTTTTCCTTTGTCAGGGGAATGGTGGGCCTCGGTTTTTAACCTTTTTATTGCATGGGAAAAATGTAATGGTGAATGGACAGGGGCATCTTGGACAATTTTATTTATAGGTGGGGGAGTAGGTAGAGACAAGTTAGTCCAGCCACGATGTTGGGAGACTGTTGGGTGGACAGTCTCTTTCCATCCGTCATTTTCAGGGACTTCAAGTTGTAGTGAGACATGAGGAGGCACTGGGATACCAAGGACCTATGGGACCTATTTTGGACCACTCCTTGCCCAATCCAGTTAAAAAATCTAGCTTGAAATAACTCGCCTAACTCTTGCGATTCTGCATCAATGTGTATAGAGAATCTTGGCCTTCTAGGGGACCTATTCCAATTACCTCTTCCTCAGTTAACCCTTCCATGGCCACCTCTAATGAAAAATCTCATTCTTGTATGCATAATTGATTAGAAAATAGTTTCTTTAACAACCATACATGGAAAATATTTTAAAATATGAAATAAAATTTGGCTCAGTAACATATCAGACTCATGCAATCATTTAATAGTCGTTAATGAGCAGGGGGTAAATAAGGGTCATGGGACATGTGACGGGTTGTATTGAGCGAAAAATGTTAAAATGAGGGGGAAAAGATCGTGATTACTCCTCACAGACATCAAACAATCAACTGTATCATAAACCAAAAGAATATATCATTGTAATTCATCCCCACAGTCTGTTAACTATCATAATACAAAACTTATATTAACTATAATTAAATTTTAGGAACAGGGAGTGGATAGTGAATATGGGAAGGCAAGGGGAATTGTTGTGAGCGAAAAGTGAAATAATGGTAGGGAAAAAGAGCGAATATTGTTAGAAAAAACAATTAAGTAATCCATAAAACAGTTATGTATTCAATACAACTATTATGGCACCAATTAAACAATTACTATGCTCAATTTAACAATTACTGTGTGTTAAAAATTGTTCACTGTCCCACAGTCAATTATAAGTATACTTAGAATCGTCACAACTTTCACCCATATTGTTTAAAATAATTATGTTTATTTTCAATTCCTTCCCTTTTATATTTAAAACAAAATCCAAGGAACACACAGTCATATTTCTTGAACTCTGTTCAACATAAAAAAAAACATCAACCACTATTAACAATGTTGAGTAATCGATACAATTGTCACAACAAAAGGAGGCAGTGACTGTATGCCCATTATCATTTCCAATTACAACTCTCCAATCAACCTGATCCAATAGATATGAGCCAACAATAAAATCCACTGTCAATACTATTCAACCAACTTATAACAACCAAAAAGATGTCTGACAGGGTGCAACTGGTTTAGTTTATCAAATAGGGCTCTGTAACTTATGAAAAAAATAATCAAGGGTTCACTCGATCACCAAACATAGGGAGACTGGAGGTCGACCTTATATACAGTAGGTGCGAGACCATTGAGACAAGCACGGTGGAGCCACAAGCCTAATAACCCTTAGCCTTGTAGAATAGGGTGACAGTTCAACCGCAGGTAGGGTAGACCACGATGCAGAAGTGGAGATATTTCTCACTGGCTAGAAACCAACACCAAGAACACACAAAGGTATAACCCTCATGTTTTTCCCCAATAGTAGAATAATGATGATAGAAATGCAGATCCCAGGTACTACCAACAACCCTAAATCATGCTTCTTGGCATGAAAGCCACTCCATAACCAACTGTGCAGATACCAATAATGCAAAATGAGCCCACAACCAAGTGAAAATGATATGCAATCACCAAACGGTGGTTCAAAACATACACATCAACCCATAGCACCAAATACAAATGGGTTTGGTTACCATAACTATGAGGAGACGACCAACAAGGCTAATAGAGTGAAACCCTCCAACAAAAACCCATAAAGACAACAGAGAGCCATCAAAGTTTCCACCACACAGAACAACTAATGAAATCACAACTTCAACCATTGATTTTTCCATTTGCAATGAATAACACAAACAGTCATTCCAGAGAAAACACCACACATTTACACAGTTTACAACCTCAAGAAAACATATACCAACACATTACTGAGCCAACGTTCATTTCATACATAGAGCGAATTCATGGATGGGAGAAAAAAACCATACATGTAACCAATGGCCTTAAAATGCAAGCTTGGTCGAGAAATTCCTTCCATGCCTGAATATCGGGGCTTAACCATAGAAAAAACAAAATGAACAATAACCATGCTAGGGTGACATCCCAGTGGGAGAAGTATGGAGCGACGTGTATTTACTGCACATTGCTTCCATCCTCCATCTCATTCAATTACGTAGTACACGCCAGTCAGCCAAACCATTAATCCATGGCATTAATTCATGCATCGAAACTTGCACACATTGCTTGCCAATTGCGCTACCCAATCCATATTAACCATTTCCAAGACCATACTATAGAATATATCACATGCGCCTAATCTAAATCAATACAAATCGTATAGCCACTAACATTGATAGTTAGGACTAACATCAATTTCTTTAAAATTCAATTGCACATAGTATAGCATAGTATATCATAGTATAGCATAGTTCCCTTTTCTTGGATTTATTCCATATTTCTCTTGTTATAACTAACATGTGTCTTCTGTAGGTGTTGACAGTGTTAGCACTCTGTAAATTTTGTCTGGATGATAGAAAAATGATAGAGGTAACTATTTCAACCTACTTTGGAGTTGAAGCACTAGCCTGCTCAACTCAGAGAGGTCTCGCTCGTGTCACTTGATGTTTCTTTGGAAATTGGTGGCTAGAGTTGGTTTGTTTTGGGGATTTTTAATAAAGTTTCTAGCAATGAAGGGGAGGAAAACACAGGGCTATGGAGTCACAATTCTGAAAGTGAATGAAAGTAGAGTGTAGGAAGATAGAGAAAACAAATAACTGCATCAAAGCATTACTGAAATGAATTATGAATTAGTTAAGAAGACAATTACACAGTTTAAATTTCTTAATCCAAGAACATCATAAGATGAATTTTGGGCATCTGAATCTCCAATTTAAACAGAATAAAATGTGAATGGAAATAAAGATCACAGGAAATACATACAATGAAGGAAGACAAAGCTCATATCACCACCATTAGAATCTTTTCATAGAGATTTCAAAAGCTTATGCATATATATTCAATTTAGCTTTAGAAAATTACAATACAATTCACAACAACCAAAAGGTGCCCTTGCACTTCTGCCAACATTAATACATTCAAGTATCCTAGTATTTATACAATTTGATTACAATGGCTGAAATTGAAACGTTTCATCTTCTAAAACTGATTATAATAATTTCAACTGATAGTCTCAGTATGGAAACCGATTTACAATTATTGAACAAAAATACATTTCAAAACTAAAGAGGATTCCTCTGACGGTTCAACTTCCTTCGCGACATCTATCTCGCTCTGGTCTTCTAGTGAATCTATAAATTTGGTGATACTTGGGGATCACTTACTGGTTCTGGGGACATTGCACTTTGTCTTACCCAACCACACGATTTCCTTCCATTGTGAATCAGAGGGGATTTGGTAGTCCATCATCTCTTTAATCAAAATCTCCAAGTCAATGCATGTGGCGTAGGACATAGTCAACAGGCCAACTTTCACTATTTTGAACTTATTCAAAATTTCAAAGTCTATAGACAAATACTCTACCAGACTTGGGTCTTTCAGACTTTCTTCCATAGCTTCAAATTTAGAATGGTCCATTCTGCATTGAACGAGGAGAGAATTGTAGTCTTATTGATTGTATAATGAACCTTTTCCATACCAAAATGATGGGAGGACTTTGATAAACACTTTTTCAAATGCATACTTAAACTCCTATATGTTGTGCTTCATTTGCATAGATTTGATTTGGACCGATCTGAGCAGGTTGTGCTTAGTGATGATCCTCCTAGATGAAATAATAAATGCAGTCATGTCCTTTACCTCGATGGTTTGGAGATCAGTAGCTGGCACAAAATTTAACAGGTCAATAGCATTTTGGGCCCATTATGAGGGCTTCTTGGCTAATACTTCATTAACAATAGTATGCCTGCTCCGAGCCATAACATCCACGTTGTCTTTTTCATTTATAAAATTCAGATAAACCCTGAATTTAGCAGCCTCTGTAGCAATAACATCCCATATGACATGTTTGTCTCCCTACAATAGTGTTTTTCCCTTTAACCTGGTTTTCATCTTGTTCACTCTTTCTTGCAAATCTTGATTATATTTGTGGAGTTTAGCCATATTCTCATCTTTCACTTTCATTTATTGTTTCAACTTTTCTATGACCTCATTGAGACCCTTGATCTCCCATGTCTTTAAGCTTACCTAGGACATACCTTGGAATAGCCCCTCAGTTCTTGATCCAACCTCTGTATTAGAAGGTACAATGACAACCATATTTGATGTTACTGCCTATTCTTGTGACCGATTCTCTTTCTCCTTTTCCAACTATAGCACTTTAGCTTTGTAATCGAGTGCCTCTTGTTTGAATTTTTCCTTCTCATGTTCCAAAGAAGTCAACTATGCTATCTATGGATGATCTGTAGGGGACATCTTCAACTTTTTATTTAGGCTTTGTGTCATCTTATATTTCTCATCTAGAGAATATTTTACCCTTTTAGATCCTTTAGATTCTAACCTTTTGACCTGTGTCATCCAGGCTTTGTTGGATGCCTTTTTGTGCTTCAAATTTCCATATAGTTTGAGTGCATGCATTGTCAATATCGCAACCCTCATACCTAAGCTCAGATAATCAGAATATATCATGTCGTTGACATTCCTGTGGAACTTTACTTTGTCAGGGGAACCAATATTTTCATAGTGCATTTTGATCTCAGAAACCTTATCATTATCAGCCACTGCTATGCTAAATGTGTTTCTTTCCACATCCCTGATTGAGAGTAGAGAAGCCTTATGTTGGGAAGTCTTCTCTACTTCAGGTAAAAGGTCTCTTATTTCACTGTTGGCCATACTTCCCTTCACAGCATACTGGTTCATTAAATCTTCCTTGGACTGATAAATAGACCTAGGTGTTTGGCTAAATATGTGTTTCATGCTGCTAAAAACCTTTGTTCTTCTTTCACTTTATGGCATGCTTCCTGTAACAACTTCTTCATTCTTGGTTTCACCTTCCACCATCTCCATGCATGTTTTCCCTTTGGGATTGTCTTCTTCCAGGTCGACTATTTGAGAGGATGATGTGATTTTGATTTTCATGAGAGTATATTGCTAGCTACTAGCACCCAGAGCCTCTGAACTGTTCCTTTTGTTGTAAACACACATCTTAGGAGCTTTGACAATCAACCTTGGTGAAGTTTTTTGTTCTGGGTTCTACTGAAGAACTGGCTCTATTTGTTTCATATGATCATGTTGCAAAGTGACCCCCATATCCACACAGGTTTCTAGATTAGCCAGTTGAATCCTTCAACATGCTCATGTTCATAGGGGCCTTGTTTGCTCGCCAATATCCTCTTTGATATGATATGATGAAGATCATAGTTCCTCCCATACAACTGTGTGAACCTGAATTCACTGAGTTTGGATTGGATCTAAGGCAAACAAGACTTGTTCTTTACCACAAAGGGTCCAACTATGAAAGGAAACTTTAAGTTAGAATCCTTGTGCACTTTCAAAAAATGCTTTGTCTCTAAGATGATCCTTTGTCTTATGAACTCTAAAGAAAATATTCTGGGAGTCAAAAATACTGGTAAAATATAAGGCCCTTCCCAACAACCATATACCTAGAACATAACAGATTATATGAACAACATCCAATCTCTTATCTTTCTCTCTAGATTTGGTTGTAAAGATCCCTTCATTTCTTCCAGAACCCTTGGCAGATATGAACCGAAAATAAGACTGTACACCCTAGACATAATCTTATTTATGAAAATAATCATGGTGATCCTTTTACACCCAGTCTAAATAAATGCAGTCTCAGGAAGTTGGTTTTGTTAGATTCCAGAAACATTCTCAGCAAGTATGTGTAGTATCTGAAGTGCCTCAATGAATTGAAGTTAACCAGCTGTTGATGCATATTGTCAGCAATAAATTTGTCAAAACTGACACAGACTGACTGACTAGATAGAAAGAAAATTAACAGGAAACATAACATGACTTGTACCACAAACTTATCATTGTCCGATCCTAAAATTTGACTTAGCAGAGAACAAGCCCACTGGACTTCGATGACCATGAAACTTACAGTGGCAGGTAATGACAGACTCTTTGAATGGTATTTAGGCTTGACAATGGTCTGCAGATACAGGGTTTTTAATTTTGGTGGGAATTATCTATAAATCATGATCATTTTCTGTTCCTTGAAGGGATCTGACACTGTGGGGGAGGACTCTGGTATACCGAGGGTGTGCCAGAGTGATGAAATTTCTATTTCACATAAAACCTCTACCCTAATTTATTTAGAATGACTCTTTCTTCATGAGAATATCACTTTGCACATCATCTTACAAATTCAGGGAAAGGAAAGACTACTTCTATGACGTAAGGGGTAATGGAGGCTTGATCCGCTTCGAGTAAAGGTATGCACGTTCCAACATTGTTCAACAAATTCAATATGGATACAGAAATGGGCAAGACTATTATCTCTGTGTCGAAAACATTGGAGTCTCTATCAATTGGGGCTTCTTCTCTCGAGGAGATGTCTTGTTCATTCATGGATAAAACAAAAGGATTAGTGTCCATGGTGAAAAATACCTGTTAAGTGGTGAAGGAAGCATGAATCTGATTTAGTTCCAGGATTGAGTTTCAAATGTATGCTTTGCGCCAATTTCCGAACGTTTAAATGCTTCAAAATAT
Organism: Picea sitchensis; assembly: GCA_010110895.2. NCBI lineage: Eukaryota > Viridiplantae > Streptophyta > Pinopsida > Pinales > Pinaceae > Picea > Picea sitchensis. Next base: position 49,053 of record SNQJ01S0035639.1, on the reverse strand, counting down.
CATAAAATAATGTTGGGGGTCCTCCTTTTATACTTGCCTATCAACATAGGGGGTTGGAGAAAATGGTTTAATTGATCCAGGTGGATATCAGTGTCCACCCACCTTTTCCAAATGGCTCAAAATAGTTATCTACCATTTTTGGCAATTTACTATTTTTAGCAGGTTTTAACTTCTGAGGCCATTTTGAGGGCCTAAATGAAGGTTTTTCGAGATCAAGGTTCTCAATGATAGATAAATGCATGATTGAGCCTCCCAAATTAATCTCCTCAACGATACCTTTCAAATGAGCTATTATACACCTAAAACGGAGATCATATGCAAAAGTTACAACCCCAGGAGGTTGATGTACTAACTTACCCAAACGGGGCCCACATGACTTTTGGTGCTTCATCTCCTAGGGTTATATTTTTGGATGTCTAGGGGTTTTTTTTGCATTCCTGTTTATTGTAAAAAGGCCTTCAGAGCCTCATTGTCATCATCTTCTTGTGAATGAAAGTAGCCGTCACATATCTTCTTAGAGATAAGCTGCCACCATTTTAGCGAGTCTTTCACTCTGTATTTTTACAGTATCTATACATTTCTTTCATTAATAGAAATCGTGTATTACTGTATCTCTATGTTTATGGTTTCATCTCTGATATATTTATGTTATATTATTGGATATAGGCGATATCTCTGTGCATTTCTTTATTATATATCCACTCTCATTTCGTGCCGAAAATAATCCGAATCATTTAGGAAGACCGCTTTTTTCCCTGATGTGTCTCTGAGGGTGCCACACGTCCACAATTTAAATCGTGACAGTTTTCCCCAGCCCTCCCTCGACCGATTAATGTTTATGCTAATTCAATCCTTGATATGAATTACAGTCGTTGATCTGGATCGCTCTAAGATCTACGGTCCACCTTGACCCAACAACTTTTGACATCGGGGGTTGGATAAAGTAGTTTTAGTCAGACTGCTTTTTGCCCTGATGTACCTCTAGAGGCGCCATGTGTTCACAGAAAAAACCATGAAGGTTTTCCCTAGCCTGCCTTCCAATGATTATCTTCTATGCTACTTCATTCCTTGATATGCGCCTTAGCCATTGATCCGAGACGCTTTCAAGATCGATGGTCCGCCAAGTCTTAACTTTCACACCTCTACTATATTTGTCCATATGTAGCTAGATATATCCTGGTCCTCTAAATTAACATATCTCCTTAGCAATATATCCCTTCACCAAAACTCTAAAACTTGGATACCATCTGAAAATTGTTATGGTGATAACATTGGCTCCAATTGGGGATGCTATCCTCCCTGTGATGAAGAAAATAATTGTATACTAAGTGCCTACCCATTGGGCTGTGATCTATTTGTGTGATCTGAATTCGCTGGCCTTTATTCAAAAACTCAAAATCTACTCAGCATAGATCAGGGTCTTCACCTCAGGCTTCAACTATGCTACTTTTATTTTGACTTTCATGCGTAAAGAAGAATGCAAAATGATTATGTAAAATGAATGGCGGGGTGATGATTTTTCAAACAATATAATGTTTGAGGAACCTGCCATTCATAGACCCTCCTCTGATGAGTTCTCCATTACTCTCTTGTAACAAGTAGGTGTTTCTCTCGTGGTAAGCTGCAATTTTGAAAGGGCCCAACCATAGGTGATCAAATTTTCCATTTTTTCCTTTATATTCATTTCTGGCATCCCATTTCATCACCCAGTCTCCTGGTTCAAACTTATCCATCTTTGTATGTCTGTCGAAAGCTTCTTTGATCTTGTCTTGACGTAGATGAGAATTATTGAAGGCCTTTTCTCTGTTTTGTTGTACACTGATGAGATCATCATCTCTTCTTTGAATTGCATTTGTTTCTGCCTCCTTTTCCTATCACAGTTTCATTATCGACAATCCCAATGCAGTGGGAAAGATAGCTTATGTACCATAAACGATTTGGACAAGAGATGTAGCGATAGATATCTTTGGGGATATCCTGTCAGCCCACAATGTGTGAATGAGATTTTTGTGCCATGCCTTTTTATTCTCTTGCAACATTTTTTTGATGATTCTAAACAAGCTTTTGTTCAAAGACTCGGCCACTCCATTTCCTTGGGGATAGTATGATGTGGAATGACCAAGGGTAATGTTGTAATCACTGCAAAATTTCTCCAATTTTTTAGACTTGAAGGCCACTGTGTTGTCTGTTATAATATTGATCGAGAATCTGAATATGGACAGGATATTGTCTTCTAGGAATTGAATGATAACATCATATGTAGCCTGTTTGGTGGGAACAACCTCGATCCACTTAGTAAAATAATCTGTTGTAGTCAGGATCCATTTGTGTTGAGACGAGGACTATGGATTTATCTCCCCTATAAAATCCAGGCCCCATTGTCTGAAAGGAGCTTCTATTGAAATGGGTTTTAACTGAAGAGGCTGCAATTTTCCTTTCCCATCGAAGATTTGACATTCATGTCACTTTGAAACTTCTTTATAAACATCAGGAAAAATGTTAGGCCAATAAAAACCAGCTCTCAAAATTTTTTGCACAATCGTCTTCCAATAATGATGACCTCCACAGTCACCTTTGTGGAACTCTTTGATGGTTTTCTCTTCTTCTTCTTCTATCAAAACACTCAATAAAATCCCCCCTGGGTCTTTCAAGTATAGCAATTCATTTACTATAAAAAAAATTGTTGCCTTCAGTTTGAAGAATCTAGCCTTTGTTTTACTATACTCAGGAGGAGCCTGTAACAACCCTAGTTAAATAGTTACATAGGGTTTATCAAGTAGAGTTAATTAAATAACTATCCTAATATATTTTAGTTAAACAATGATTATTTATTAATAATATTAATTAATTAATTATTAATTGTTTATATCTGTTGATTAATTAATTAATTAACTCATTAAAGGTTAGGGTAATGAATTAAGAGCTTAATAATTTTTATTTTATTTATTATAAAACTTTACGTATGCAGGGGGATGAAGCATTGAGTGGAGGGATAAGGTGATAAATGGAAGGATAAGGTGATAAATGGAGGGATAAGGTGGGTGGCATTAAAGGAGGGTAGGAGTCAGTGAATGGAGGGGGATATGATTGGGCAGAGGCCTTCGGGAATGATTATGAAATTTTGGGGAGGAAGCATTATTTTGAGGGGAGGACTATATTTCCTGGTTTGGAGTTTGGGGGAACTGTTGCACGGGCCACCAGGTTGTTGGGGGTTTTGGGTTTAGGGGCCAGGAATCCTCACGGAATCCTGAATCTAGGGAGCCAGATAGGCTGCTCCTAGCTGGTTGGGTGGTTAGTCGATTTTGGGCAGGGTTTGGTTAGAGCATCAGGCAGAGTTTGGACAGAGCAGCAGAGAGGACAACCCGAGAGCAGGAATTTAGCATCAGGAAGAGGTATTTTTATTATCGAATTTGCTAGGTTATGTGGTTGTTATGTAATTTATTAGATTGTTGTTCACAAATTTAAATTTATGTTGCTTATATGTTGAATGAAATTACTTATTGCTTATGCTGAATAATATTAATGTTTAAATTTATGAATTTTATTAGGCTTAATTAATTTAGGTCCTGACAGAGCTTGCAGATTTTTCAATACAAAAATGATATTTACATACCATGCAGAGTGAAGAACCTTTTGAGATATTTGTGGAGTCGCTCTATCTTTCTCTATTTTATTGTCTGAAAAATCTGCAGTGAAGTTTATTCCCAAGAGTTCGCAGTTTGTTTGTGCCATCAGTATAGCAAGTCCCTTTCCTTTGATCAACTTCATGGGCTTGATTTCAAGATCATATTCTGATAGCACTGCAATCCATTTTCCCCTCTTCCCGTCAGGATCGATATGTGTCAAGAATTCGTTTACTGAGTTGTTGGGAACATAAGTTGTGGTATGTGAATGTAGAATGTAAACCCTGAATTCTTTCAATGCCTTGTCTAAATCATACGCTTTCTTCTCCATGATGTCATATTCTAAAGGAGCATCTCTCAATGTCTTATTGTAATATGCTATGGGATTTTCAAAATTTGGTCATCCTTCTGGAGTAATACACCTGCAATTGTGTGCTCCGAGGCAAAAGAGAATAGTATGAAGTCTTTCTCAAAATTTGGACTAGCTAATACAAGAGCTTTTGTCAATGCCACCTTGATGTATTTGAAGGACTTTCTTGCTTCAGGGATCCATTTTATTTCATTTCCCTTTTTTTATCATATTGGTGATGTGTTTTATGATTTCAGCTAAATTTGGGATAAACCTTCTCAAAAAATTTACTTTCCTGAGGAAAGATTGTACCTCCTTTTTGCTTCTGGGTATGCCGATTTTCAATATCCCTTCAACTATGTTGGGGTCCACCTTTATCCCTTCCTTTGAAATAATGTGTCCTAAGAGCTTTCCTTCTTCCATGGAAAAAAATGATTTTTTTGGATTTAGTGATATGCCAAATTTCCTGCATTTTTCAAATGCCCTTCTGAGATGCTTGAGGTGTTCTTCCTCTGAGGCAGAATAAACAATAATGTCATCAAGGTAGATAACAATGAATTCATATTTTTCATCAGAAAAATCTATATCCACATCTCTTTGAAATGTTTCCCCTACATTCATAAGCCCAAAAGGCTTTTTTTCATAAGTAAATGTTCCCCATGGTGTAGTAAATGTTGTCTTTTCCTGGTCATTAGGGTGCACCATAATTTGATTATACCCAGAGAAACCATCTAGCATTGATATCCTTTGATATCCCACTACCTTCTATAGAATGTGATCCATTTTAGGCAATGGATATTTGTCCTTTAGAGACACCTTATTTAGATCCCCGAAGTCTACACACAGCCTAATTTCTCCACTCTTTTTCTGGACTGGTACCATATTTTCCACCCATTTGGAAAACCTCAAGGACACTATGATTTTTGCTTCAAACAATTTCTTTACTTCCTTTTCTATCAATGGTAACTGCAGAGGGTTTATTCTTCTTAATTTATATTTTAATGGCTTGTGATCTTCTTTAATTGGGATAACATGCTGGATTGTACTGGTATCATAGACCTTTAGATCATCATAGCTCCAAGCAAAAACATCAGGGAATTCTTTCATTAATTTGACATACCTCTCTTTGACTTCAGGGTTGAGCTTTTTGGATAGCTTCAAGATCTTTAGATCCTTTGGAGTCCCAATATTTCAATCTTTCACATCCCCTTCATTTACCGTGATATTCGAACTTTTGGCTACGTCATTGTTATAAAAAAGTTTCTCTAATCGTACTAGGCCCTTGGGGATGATATTACTCTTTAGCTGAACAATATCTCTTCCAACAATCTGATTGTCAAAGTATATTCTTTTGTGAAAGCGGTTGCATCTACCTCATCATCACAATATTCATCATCAATGTTCAAATTATCGAATTCATTCTCCATTTTGAGGAATCTTTCTATCTGTTTGTCGTTCTCGAAGACTTGTCAATGCTTCATATTGTATGGTACTACTGGCCTATACTTCACCTCCACCTTGTAGCATTTTCAGGGAAAATTGGAATTTAAAAACTACTGCTGAAGTGGCCAGGGCATCAACAACCTGATTTTGTTCTCTTGGAATTGCTAAAAGATTGCATTCTTAAAATTTCTCAAGGAGTTCTAGTACCAGATTCCTATAAGCCCTCAATATGGGTTTTTCTGCTTGGTAGATGCCTTTGATTTTATTTATAATTAGCTCAGAATATCCATGTACAACAATTCTTTTGGCACCCAACTCTTCTAAAACTTTCAATCCCAATATCAACGCTTCATATTCGGCCATGTTATTAGTGCATTCAAAGACAAGTTTGTAGGAACATAATTTCGAGTCTCCTTTGGGGTGGTTGATCCAAACGCCATCTCTAGCTCCTTATCTATAGGAAGCTCCATCGAAATTCATCTTTCATAACTAGTCCTCTGCATCATCTTGTTGTTCTGAAAGTTCCTCCATCTTCTTTTTAAGCTCATGTTTGTCAGCCATAACGGTTTTTGTTTCCTCTTCTTAGGAGCATAGGTCATTGAAGAAGATTGAAGACCCTAATTCAGTCTCCACTGAATAGATAGGATGATTGCTAGGATGTGATTTATTGCTAACCATATATTTAAGAAAAACCTCCTTGTACAGTCTTTTGTCTTGAAAAAAGACAGGAATAGTAGCATACGACATATCCACCTGGAGAGTTCCTTTCAATTTTGTAGCTCATGATCTGGACAAAAACATGTTGAAATTTGGAGGGATATCAACGACCACTACATCCATAATCATATTCTTCATTGGGATTTGTGCCAAAGACACCACTAGATCTTTGATCATGCCAAGGCATTTCACTTTTCTTGAATCAAAGGAGAACATATATTTATAAGGTCTTGTGACATCGAGGCCCAATTGGTCCATGACCACTTTGGGCATCAGGTTGTGAGATGCTCTATAATCTAGCATATAATTATGTAGATTCATGTCGCGGATTTTCAAATTGACATAAAAAGGAGGAAATTCTTCATTCTCACTACTTTCTTCTACTCTAGGCCTGAATAAAATGGTTGGGTGAGCATCTTGTATGTTCAGGGTGTCAGAGGTTTGCCCCATATTAAGAATTTGGATGATCTGATTTATGTACTCACTATTCTTAATCAATTCATTAAATGGTACATAAATTTTTATCTTAGCCATCTCACTTTCAAAATCAAAAGAGGATGGAGTTTTTTATACCTATTTGGTGACCATTTCTTTCCTAGTCAATAATATCTTATGGGGTTCTTCTTTTTGCTTCCCCTTTTCCACAGTATCCTTTGCAGCAAAATCTTTCACAATGGAGTCCTTCACAGCTGCATCGTTTTTAGTAGAATCTTTTTTGGGCTGACTTGAAGAAGGTATGTTATGCTGAGCTTATTTAGTGGGATTCCCCTTTGGAGGGTTACCACTTGGAGGGTTTGGAAGTAGTTTTTGATTTCAAAGGTTATACTACCTTTGGAATTGCATAATGACATTTTGCAATCAGGTCTCATAATCTTCCCTATCTACCAATACCCTTTCTTCTTAATCTTGCAAAAAGATCTCACTTGCATCCATGAACTAGTCATGTTCTTCTTTGGTCAAAAATATATTTGTTTCTTTATCATCATAGCAGTTCATGTTGTCTTCAAAATATCCATCATAATCCTCATTCACATAATTGTTTTGGAAAGGAGGCATGATTTTCTGTTCCCCTTTATTTCCTTGGTTTCTTTGATTTTCTTGGTTTCCCTGATTTGCCTGATTGCTTGATTGGACTAATTTCCCTGATTTCTTTGCTTTCTTTGCCTAATATTTGGAATAGATGGTATTCTTGGATTTCTGGGTGGACCATGAACCTGTTCTCTGGGATTAGGCCTATTCCTAGAGTCATTCTTTCCATCATTCGCTCCATGTTTCTCATCATTGCTTCAAATATTTCCTCTGGTGTTTGTGATGTCAAAGGATGTGCTTTATCCTGATCTTTGTTTGTGTCTCTTCCAGCATTAGTATTCATATTCCCTGAAGCCATTAGGTTCACTTCCACCTCTATGGCATCATTCATCATATCATCCAATGTGGTAGACCTTTTTTCTCTTAATAATAAAGCAAAGTCACTTTCAAAAGAATCAACATATTTGAAATGAGCATCCCTAGGACGGGGTTTTACTTCATCAGGAATAACATTATATACCTTCATGAATTTAGTTGAAAACTCCTGCATCGTTTCATCAGGTGATCTCTCCATGTTGTTGTATTGGGTCAACAACTGAAGGGTATTTTTATCATCCCCCCATTGTGCAAGGAATCTTGTTTCAAAGGCTTCGAAATCTGCGATACTACCTACTGGAAGGGCTCTGAACCACTTTCTCACATATCCTGGAAGGATTTGTTTAAACAGACTCATCTTCACATCTTCATAGTCCACTTCTTCCAAGTCTATGAAATCATTAAACCAGTCTAGATGTTTTTGGGATGATATGTTACCTTCAACATCATATAGTTTAATCCTTAGATTGTAATCTTGAGGAAAATCGTGTAATTGAGAACGCAGTATGAGGGGAACAAATCTGACTACCATAGCTGCTATGAGGGGTTGGAGTGGTTGTTGGTTCTGAGCGGGGATCACTAAAGTCCTGGCGGATGCAACTAGAATTAAATATTGAAATCTCTTTTCCTCAAAGATGGTCTCATTCAAACAAGATTTAGATTTAGTTATGAACATGGATTGCTCAAATTTCAAGTCAAACTCAAGGTCTTCAATGCTAGTCACCTTGTCCTTGGGAAAAGACAGATATCGGTCTAGGAACAACATTGGGGTTACTGGATTTTATTTTCTTTTACGTAGAATCTTTTCAGGGTCAGATACAGGGATTGCAGCTTTTGGGTTTGGATTACTCTTGGTGTGGATTTTCTTAGGATCCAGGATTTCTATCTCACAAGGTGTGGTGCAACTGGTATCTGAGTAACGGAGTCTCCAGGGTAAAAATAATCTCAGCCAATAAGGTATTTGATCCACTGTCATACTCAGGGATCAATCTAAAGCTTTAAGTCATTTTCCTAGGGAAGATTTTTCAATCTTGTCCCCGCCAACGGCGCCAGAATGTTAGCACTGTGTAAATTTTGTCTAGATGATAGAGAAACAACAGAGGTAACTATTTCAACCTACTTTGGAGCTGAAGCACTAGCCTACGAAACTCAGAGAGGGCTCTCTTGTGTCACTTGATGTTTCTTTGGAAATTGGTGGCTAGAGTTGGTTTGTTTTGGGGGTTTTTAATAAAGTTGTTGGAAATGAAGGGGAGGAACACATAGGGATATGGAGTCATAATTATGAAAGTGAATGAAAAGAATGATCAACTGGTAGAACTCTCCAAAGGATAAAGGCTAAATGAGGCAATGAATCCGAGTTGTTCTTAAATTTAAGTAGAGTGTAGGAAGATAGAGAAAACAAATAACTGCATTAGAGCATTACTGAAATGAATTCTGAATTAGTTAAGAAGACAATTACACAGTTTAAATTTCTTAAGCCAAGAGCATCATAAGATGAATTCTGGGCCTCTAACTCTCCAATTTAAACAAAATAAAATGGAAATGGAAATAAATATCACAGGAAATACATACAATGAAGGAAGACAAAGCTCATATCACCACCATTAGAATATTTTCATAGAGATTTCAAAATCTTCTGCATATATATTCAATTCAGCTTCAGAAAATTACAATAGAGTTCACAGCAACCAAAAGGTGTCCTTACACTTCTGCCAACATTAATTCATTCATGTATCCTAGTATTTATACAATTTGATTACAATGGTTGAAACTGAAACGTTTCATCTTCTAAAACTGATTATAATAATTTCAACTGACAGTCTTGGTATGGAAACCGATTTACAATGATAAAAAAAAAAGATGTTTCAAAACTAAAACAAATTCCTTTGACTATTCATCTTCCTTCACAACATCTATCTCGCTCTACTCTTCTGCCAGATCTACAAATTTGGTGACACCTGGGGATCACTTGCTGGTTCTGGGGACATTGCACTTTGTCTTACCGAGTCGCATGATTTCCTTCCATTGTGAATCAGAGGGGATTTCGTAGTCCATCATCTCTTTAATCAAAATATCCAAGTCAATTCATGTGGCGTAGGACATAGTGGGCAGACCAACTTTCACTGTTTTGAACTTATTCAAAATTTCAAAGTCTGTAGCCAAATACTCTATCGGACTTGGGCCTTTCAGACTCTCTTCCATAGCTTCAAATTTAGAATGGTCCATTCTGCACTGAATGAGGAGAGAATTGTAGTCTTATTGATTGTATAATGAACCTTTTCCATCCCAGAATGATGGGAGGACTTTGATAAACAATTGCTCAAATGCATCCTTAAACTCTTGTATGTTGTACTCCATTTGCATAGCTTTGTTCTGGACTGATCTGAGTAGGTTGTGCTTGGCGATGACCCTCTTGGACGAAATGATCAATGCAGTCCTATCCTTTACCCTGATGGTTTGGAGATCATTAGTTGGCACAATATTTAATAGGTCAATATAATTTTGGGCCCATTTCGAGGGCTTCTTGGCTAATACTTCATTAAGAACAGTACACCTGCTCCGAGCCATAGCAGCCACGCTATCTTTGTCATTTATAAAATTCAGATAAACCCTTAATTTAGCAGCCTTTGTAGCAATAGCATCCCATATCACATGTTTGTCTCCTTGAAATAATGTTTTTCCCTTTAACCTAGTTTTCAACTTGTTCACTCTTTCTTGCAAATCTTGATTATCTCTGTGGAGTTGAGCCATCTTCTCATCTTTCACTTTCATTTCTTGTTTCAAATTTTCTATGACCTCTTTGAGACCCTTGATCTCCCCTGTTTTTAAGATTACCTGGGACATAGCTTGGAATAAACCCTCAGTGCTTGATACAACCTTTGTATTAGCAGGTATAATGACAACCATATATGATGTTACTCCCTGTGCTTGTGACCAATTCTCTTTCTCCTTTTCCAACTGTAGCACTTTATCTTTGTAATTGAGTTCCTCTTGTCTGAATGTTTCCTTCTCATGCTCCAAATTAGTCATCTCTTCTATATGTGGATGATCTATAGGGGACATCTTCAGCTTTTTCTTTAGGCTTTGGATCATCTTATCTTTCTCATCCAGAGAAGCTTTTACCCATTGAGAGCCTTCAAATTCTAACCTTTTGACCTATGTCATCCAAGCTTTGTTGGACACCTTTTGCTGCTTCAATTGTCCATCTAGTTTGAGTTCATGTGTTTTCAATCTCACAACCCTCATACCTAAGCTTAGATAATCAGAATATAGCATGTCGTTGACATTTTTGTGGAACTTTACTTTGTCAGGGGCACCAATATTTTCATAGTGCATTTTGATCTCATAAACCTTATCATCATTAGCCACTATGATGTTAAACGTGTTTATTTCCACATCCTTAACTTAGAGTAGAGAAGCCTTATGCTGGGAAGTATTCTCTACTTCAGGTAAAAGGTCTCTTATTTCACTGTTGGCCATATTTCCCTTCACAACATACTACTATTGGGTAATTCAGTGAATGAGTACATAGACTAATCCCCCTAGATCTAGAACAAAACATGACAGGACATGGTGCTTTCCCTAGGCTCTAATCATCAAATTTACTACCGAGCAAAAGACGATAGACATGCCTTTAAATGTCACTTCCTTATGTCTTTGTTGTTCCTGTTTCACTCCGGTGCTCTTGTGATACTGATCCTGTAGTGAGACACAAACCAACCAAAGTGAAAGCAGAGAGAGTATATTCAATGAAAACCTATGCATATGATCAAGGACTTATGCAATAAAATAAAGATAATTCTTTGGGAAAGAAACATGCCACTGTATTATATTAATAATAGGAAGAGAGATTACAACTAGATGCCTTGATGTCATAAGGTTCCTTCCAACAATTCCTTGCTTCCCACATACTTCTTACTCCAAGGATTCTGATACCATGGATCTGATAGCTACTCACAATCTATCTTGACAAAGAAAAGCTCAAAGCCAATCTAACCAAGATAATAATTCCAATCCAAATCCAACTAACTTTCTCCATGAGAGATCCTCTCCTTTTATAAGTTGAAGAGGATAAGGGGAGGAGGTTAGGATGATCCCAATAAATCATGAAAGTGAGTAATATCAAACCAGTCGGAGGCCACCTCACCATAGAATCTTCTCCTTCTAGAAGAATCGAGAAAATGATCATTTTTCCCATGTATGAAGGCTATCGCGACCTAGCTATAGTGCAGCTTGCGGAAATTTTGCACCCTAGATATAGTACAACCCGCAAAAATCCTCCAAAATAGGGTTTTAATAGAGGAAAACATAACTTCTTCTCCCTTCTTTCTTCAGGAATTCAGGCTATTAACCCCTCTGAAGGCAACATATAGGTTTACATCATTAAAAGTCATAAGGATGATGAAAATAATGTGTAATAGAGAGCCCTCCAAAGTATGAAGTTAGAACAGAGTGATAGATGATATACTTTCTCGAGTGTGTGTAGGGAACAAGGAACATGTTGGTCAGAAACCTGTCAACAAACAAGGAAACACAGTACAAAAATATATCATCATTGAGGTAGGCATTCCCATACTCAGAATACAAATGACTCAAAGCATAAATGTTGACATGTGAAGATCCATGTCAAGTAAGACAGGTCATGGCCACCAAAAATACACTGTGGATCCATGCCATTATGACTCAAATCTGAACATAGCCACCAAAAATACACTGTGGATCTATGTGTTAAAGACTCAAATTTGAACATAGCCATGAGACATACAATGTGGATCTATGCAATAGTACAAACTGAATATACTCCAATGCAACCTGAATCTATGAGAAAAGATTCAGGGTCCTCATCTCCACCACTCTATAGTACGAACCTAACCATGTGATTACGGGTGATGAAGTCTAACATGGTAGAAACCACTTGATTATCGATCATTAATGAATATTGTTAACAAGTTCTAGGGAAATAACCATTAATGTCAATGACTCCCAAGGTACAATAGTACAGTCGAACGAATGTGAGTTAATGAGTTGAAGTCGAACACTCGACGAAATCACCCAATCAGGGGTCAATAATGAAAACCCACTGTTGAAAGTGAGGAACCCTACCATTGAGGCATGTATGTTACAAGGTACCAATTGGTTTCTAAGTCTAATTCATGGATAATGAGTTGAAGTTGATAGGAAAAGACTCGTCACAGGAGGGCCTTAATGTATCCCCCATCAATAACATGAAAAAGGTAACAAGATTTGATGTAGATTAGAATAAAAAGTGTTTCAAGACTAACTCAGGGATGGTCAATGCAATAGAAGGCTTAAGGACTTCAGAAATGGCCGATGCAATAGAAGGATTTCCGGTTTAGACTTCTTTTGAATGTATTGCAACACGACAATTGTCTTGGAAACATCGACTCAACAACAGGGATCACAGACCAATTTGTAATCTTATAGGAGTATGATCAAGAGACAAGCATATATTCCAACCTAGAGATAAGGTGAGTGAAAGGGTGTCATGTTCAAAAGTGACTCTTCCATGGAATATAGGTTTAAACACATTTCTTTCCCAATTCCCCCCCCACCATTTCTGGCGAGTACCTCTTTATTTTTACGCAATCTTGAGGAGGATAACATATTCTTGTAATGTAAGCTCATCCTTCAGATGAGTCCCTTAGAGTATGTTTAAATAAACCTCGGAATGAGTGGTTCGGTCCCATATGGGCCTTTCGATGTTTGTTTAACGAGTCCAAAGAAGGAAAAATCAAGGGTTTTTCATGTTTATAGAGTCTGAAAAACACTTAAAGAGAACTCTCTCGGTTCCTTTTTCGTAAAGTAGTCTGATGAGACCGAAAAAGAGATAAAATATCGCTCAATAGATGTTTTCTTCAAACACTTTAATGAGCATGAAAATAACAAGGTCGCTTGACAATCTTTTCATGTTTAGAGAGTCTGAAAAGAGACTAAAGGGAACTCTAGTGGGTTCCTTTTTCGTATAACCTTTATGAGTCTGAAAAAGTGATAAAAGTATACTCGATTGCATTCTCACATATTTACGAGCACAAGAAAGAACAAATACTAATCTTGATAACTGATTCTCATGTATTTACGAGCAAGAGAAAGAACAAATACTAAGCTCGTGATTGTTTTCATTTTTACGCAAGCTTTAAAACAAAACAAAACTATGCTTGGGATAGATTTTATTTTCACACAAGATTAAAAACTAAACAAAACTATGCTTGGAATTAGTTTCATTTTTACACAAGCTTGAACAAGAGGAAACTATGCTTGGTCCTGGTTTCATTTTTACACAAGATTGAACCAGAGGAAACTATGCTTGATCCTTGTTTCATTTTTACACAATCTTGAACCAGAGAAAACTATGCCTGAGGTAGGTGGTTTCATTTTTACACAAGATTGAACCAAATTAAAAACTATGCTTGCGACTTCCCAACGCATGGTTCATGAATTCGCATAGTTGGTACTTAGCCCCTAGCTTAAGAAGCTAGCGGTTTAACTTCAACATGAAGTTCATAGGCTGAGGCAAATGGCCCCCAAGATTCATTTCATCCAACTACAAAGGAGAACGAAATGAAGCTTCAAATATTAGATGAAGGATTTGACTCAAACAGAGAGGGGGAGGTTGTTTCATTTTTTAACGAGATTTACAGATGCGAAGAACTATGCTCGTAACCTTTGTTTCATTTTTTAACGAGGTTGCTACAGAGATGAAAAAAACTATCCTCATAACTGGTTTCATTTTTTAACGAGCTTGAAATCAGAAAACCATGCTCATAGCTGGTTTCATTTTTTAACGAGCTTGAAATTAGAAAACCTATGCTCAAAGCTGGTTTCATTTTTTAACGAGCTTGAAATCAGAAAATCATGCTCGAAGCTGGTTTCATTTTTTAATGAGATTGAAATCATAAAATCATGCTCGACTCTCCTCTCGATCATGGATTCCAAGAGGACAGTGCTCTGGAAGGACACCATGTCAAGGGGAAAAAATCCATCATGGCTTCCAAGAGATCTTCACTTGATGGAAGAAACACACTCTGGAAGAAACACATGTCGAGGGCCACGATAGGGGTAAGAAGATCAAACTCTAAATACCCTATCGAAGAGATAACCATGTCAACTACCAGATCTAGGTCATTAGAATATGAAGTCATGGGAGACAATGCCACATAGTTAACATGTGGTGGGGGCGATACTATCTGCATATAAGAACCATTTAGGGAGGTAATCTAGTCAGGACCGATGAATGAAAGTTGATCACTAGTCATCATTCTTCCATCGTGAGGGAAATATATCATGCGAAAAAGAGTGGACACAATAGCTTTCATGGCATAGACATAATCTCTCCCAAGGAGTAAAGAAAAATCCAAGGGGTCTTGGACTACCATGACATCAATAAAGACAGTTTTCCCTCCCAAAGTTACTGGAAATTGAGGAAGGGTTCCTAAAGGTTGACTAGTTCTTTTATTAAAAGATAACAAATTCTGTGTAACTAGGGAAAGCGAAGGACAACCCAAATCTTGTTAAGCAAAAGAGGACAAAATGATAATGGATGCACCTTCATATATCAATGTCTGAGGAACATCCCAACCACAAACTTTAACTGTAAAATGGAAAGGAATGTGAGAGGGAAGACGAGGTCCAGATAGCACACCCCAATTAAAATGGATGGCCTCATTACTTGGAGGAGGTTCCATGGGAGAAGGAGAAATACCCCCCGGCATGGTAGAGTCTGCATCAATGAGAAAAACATGGGCAGTATCAGGCTTACTCTCGAGTGGGAGAGTAGGATCGATCGATGACGAGATCAGATTGACCACTTGGGTTGCATTCTCCAAGGGGAAAATGGGGTCGACGCTTGGGTTTCACTCTCTAACATGAGAGTGGGATCGACCGAGGATGGGATCGGATTGACCACTTGGTCGACTGGTTCAACCAAGGATGTGACTAGATCAACCACTTGATCAACTAGACTGATTGATAGGGGAACCAAATTAATCATTCCATCAACTACAGGTGGGTTGAGAGAAAGCTTGCGATAAGCAGCTGGAAGTTGAGGCTATGAAATAGTCATGTCTTCTAGGAATTTTGAGGCTTATTCCATATGAGGGAAAACATGAGTTAGATGATGCCCTTTTCATAACATACACGGGAACTTGGCCCTACTTTTATTCTTCCCAACTGTATCGTGACTAGTCGACGGGAAGTCATCAACATGTTGTTCAGAGGCTAACGACATGGGTTGGCAAGGGTGTGTAGATCATGCTTCTATAACCTGGGATAGACTAGGGAAATCCTTAAGAAGATGGCTACCCTTATAAAGCCTACAATGGTACTTGGGCTTATGGGTTGTTTGGGTGATCTTGACATCATCAACACTTCCAGCATGATCAACAGTAACTGGTTGTTTTCCAACATGTCTGACAACGGTTGGAAGTTTGGATCCTTGCGTATTTTTCTTCTTCTTATTCTTCCTTTTCTTATTCTTCTTATATATTATTCCCTAGTGGAGTCGCCAATTTTATTATTGGGTAAATTGGTGAATGAAGACATAGACTAATCCCCCTAGATCCACCTAGATCTAGAACAAAATACGACAAGACATGGCACATACCCTAGGCTCTAATCATCAAATTTACTACCAAAAAAAAGACGAGAGACATACCTTTAAATGTCACTTCCTTATGTCTTTGTTGTTCTTGTTTCACTCCGGTGCTCTTGTGATATTGATCCTGCAGTGAGACACAAACCAACCAAAGTGAAAGAAGAGAGAGTATATTCAATGACAACCTATGCATATGATCAAGGAATTATGCAATAAAATAAAGATAATTATATGGGAAAGAAACATGCCACTATATTATATTAATAATAGGAAGAGAGATTACAACCAGATGCCTTGATGTCGTAAGATTCCTTCCAACAATTCCTTGCTTCCCACACATTTCTTGCTCCAAGGATTATGAGACCATGGATCTGATAGCTACTCACAATCTATCTTGACAAAGAAAATCTCAAAGCCAATCTAACCAAGCTAATAATTTCAAGCCAAATCCAACTAACTTTCTCCATGAGAACTCCTCTCCTTTTATAAGTTGAAGAGGATAAGGTGAGGAGGTTAGGATGATCCCACTAAATCATGAAAGCGAGTAAGATCCAAACCATTCAGAGGCCACCTCACCATAGAAGATTCTCCTTCTAGAAGCATCGAGAAATTGTTCATTTTTCCCATGTACGAAGGCCGTCGTGACCTAGCTATAGTGCAGCCTACGGAAATTCCACGCCCTAGTTGTAGTGTAGCCCACAAAAATCCTCCAAAATAGGGTTTTTATAGAGGAAAACACAACTTCTTCTCTCAAGATAAGTTCTTCTCCCTTCTTTCTTCGGGAATTCAGGATAATGACCCCTTTGAAGGAAATATATAGGTTTACATCATTAACGGTCATAAGGATGACGAAAATAATGTGTAACACATACTGGTTCATTAAATCTTCCTTGAATTGATAAACTGCCCCATATGTCTGGCTAAATATGTGTTTCCTGCTGCTAAAAACCTTTGTGCTGCTTTCACTTTGTGGCATGCTTCCTGTAATAGCTTCTTCATTCTTGGATTCACCCTCCACCATATCCATGCATGTTTTCCCTTTGGTATCTTCTTCTTCTAGGTCGACTATTTGAGAGGATGATGTGATTTTCATTTTCTTGAGAGTATCTTGTTGGCTACTGGCACCGAGGGCCTCCAAACTACTCCTTTTGTTGTAAACACTCATCTTAGGAGATTTGACAATCAACCTAGGTGAAGGTTTTTGTGATGGGTTCTACTGAAGAACTGGCTCTATTTGTTTCTTCTAACCATGTTGCAAAGTGACCTCCATATCCACACATGTTTCTAGATTAGATAGCTTTTTGAATCCTTCAACATGCTCATGTTCATAGGGGCCTTGTCTTCTCACCAATATCCTCTTTGATATGATCTGATGAGGATCATATTTCCTCCCTTGCAATTGTGTGAACCCAAATTCACTGAGTTTGGATTGGATCTGAGGAAAACAGGACTTGTTCTTTGCCACAAAGGGTCCAACTATGAAAGGAAACTTAATTTAGAAGCCTTGTGTGCTTTCAAAAAATTCTTTGTCTATGAGATGATCCTTTGTCTTATGAACTCCAAAGAAAAGATTCTGGGAGTCAAAAAGATTGGTAAAAGATAAGGTCCTTCTTGACAGCCATATACCCAGATCACAGTAGATTGTATGAACAACATCCAATCTCCTATCTTTCTCTCTAGATTTGGTTGTAAAGAGCCCTTCAGTTCCTCTAGAACCCTTGGCAGATATGAATCGAAAATAAGACTATACACCCTGGACATAATCTTATTGATGAAAATAAGCATGGTGATCCTTTTACACTCAGTCGAAATAAATGCAATCTCAGGAAATTCGGTTTTGTTAGATTCTAGAAACATTCTCAGCAAGTGCATGTAGTATCTGAAGTGCCTCAATGAATTTAAGTTAACCAATTGTTGATGCATATTGTTAGCAATAAATTTTTCAAAACTAACACAGACTGACTAACCATACATAAAGAAAATCAACAGAAAACCTAACATGAATTTTACCACAAGCTTGTCATTGTCCAATCCTAAAATTTGACTTAACAGAGAACAAGGCCATTGGACTTCAATGAACATGACACTTACACTAGAAGGTAACGACAGACTCTCTAAATGGTATTCCGGCTTGAAAATGGTCTACAAAAACAAGTTTCTTACTTCTGGCGGGCATTCTCTATAAATCGTGATCATTTTTTGTTCCTTAAAGGCCTCTGACACTGTGGGGGAGGAATCTGGTATACCGAGGGTGGGCCGAAGCAATGGAATGTCTATTTCACATAAAACCTCTGACCCTAATTTATTTAAAATGACTCTTTCTTCCTCAGAATATCACTCCACACACTAGCTTACAAATTCAGGGAAAGGAAAGACTACTTCTACGAGGTAAGGGGTGATGGATGCTTGAGACACTTCGAGGAAAGGTATGTGCATTCCAACATTGTCCAACAAATTTGATATGGATATAGAAACGGGTGAGAATGTTATCTCTGTGTCAAAAATGTTGGAGTCTCTGTCAATTAGGGATTCTTCTCTAGAGAAGATGTCTTGTTCATTCACGGATAAAACAACAGGATTAGCAGCCATGGTGAAAAATACCTGTTAAGCGATGAAGGAATCATGATTCTAATTTAGTTTTGGGCTTGAGTTTCAAATGGATGCTTTGCACCAATTTCCAAATGTTTGAATGCTTCAAAATATCATAAAATAATGTTGGGGGTCCTCCTTTTATACTTTCCTATCAACATCAGGGGTTGGAGAAAACGGTTTTAGGGAGACCATTTTTTGCCTTGATGTGTCTCTAAGGGTGCCACGCATCCATGATTTAGACCATGACGGTTTTCCCCAGCCCACCCTTGACTGATTAATGTTTGCGCTACTTCAATCACTGATATGAATTACAGTCATTGATTTGGATCACTCTAAGATATACAGTCCACCTTGACCCAAATTGTTTTGACATTGGGGGTTGGAGAAAGTGGTTTTAGTGAGACTTCTTTTCGCCCCAATGTACCTTTAGAGGTTCTACGCTTCCATAGACAAAACCATGATGGTTTTCCCTGGCCTGCCTTCGAATGATTATCTTCCGTGCTACTTCATTCCCTGATATGCGCCTTAGTCGTTGATTCTAGTCAGTTTCAATATCGACTGTCTATCGAGTCTTACCTTTCACACCTCCGCTATATTTTTCCATACACAATGAGATATAGCCTGGTCCTCTAAATTATCATATCTCCTTAATGATATATCCCTTCGCCAAAACTCCGGAACTTGGATACCATATTAAAATTGTTATGGTGATAAAAAATAGGTAATTAATTATAGTGACAATAGAAATTGTAATAACATAAAATACAAGTCATTCATCCATGGAATTTAGAGGTTAGAGAAACAAAAACAACACATAAAATTCATTATCCATCTGTCATTTTGTTGCAACAAAACCAATATATCGTCGTCAATCATATAGAACCATGTAAGCAACATCGAAACAACAACATAAAATGTGTAATAAGACTATCTTCGATCCTCCAGTCTACAAGGTGGTCCCACCTACTAGTATTATATATTGTTAGCATAGTTTAAATAATAGGCTTTATCAATACTTTGTGGGTGAAATCCTCATTGCGATTTTTATCATCAACAAACTGGCAAATCCACAGGTAAATATATTTCCAACAAATTAGAACTTAGAACGTATGGTTTTGTAGACCAAGAACAACAAATCAAAAATATATAACTAGAATGGTTATGAAACAAGGGGAAGTGAGCAGATTTAATGGAAAAATGACCAGAAATTTGGGAATAACTCATGAAAAATGTTAATTTTGAGGGGGTTTATCCATGTATGCATAATCATTCAACCAGAATTTTCTCTTTACTTTAAGAACAAAAATTTATGGACTTGCTCTTTTAACTCTCAAATGGATGAAGAAATGGAAAGAAGAAGTGGGAGGTAACCAATTCTTTTATAAGACAACATTTAAAGGAGATAACAAATTCAATTTACTTTCAGGGGGAAACATTGTAACAAATGTGTAAGCTTGATTTTTATTGACCAACAATACCTTGCAGGACTGTCACTATGGCAGAACTGATCCAATCAACTTATTCTTGACCAAAAATAAACTAAAATATGAGAAGCAATAAAATTCATGACAGAAATGGGACTGCAAAATTAAAAAAAAACATAAAATAAAATGACATAAATGTAAAAGCAATAGGAAAGATATTAAAAGGAAACCAAAAATTAAACTACGGTAAAAGTAGAAATGCAAAACAGTGGTGAAAATGAAAGAAAAACTAGACTGCTAATATACAAAAAATCCAAATAGCGTTAAAACTTTTCAAGTTGGTTCCACGTAGTGTTTTAAGTGAGAACCGTTAGTGTTGTAGGAAAAAAATTGCTCCTGTAAATATTTTAGAATATAAGAGTTAGTACCCATGATAAAAGCGATCTTGAAAGGACCCAACCATAAATTTTGAAACTTTGAGACAATTGATAGCCCTTTAAAGTACACAATTAGATCATCAAGATAAACCTGAATAATCTTACCGACTTACTGATCGAATCGTCGAAAGTTGTTTGCATAGATATTTTAAAAGTGGTACTCGTACTAGATAATCCATAAGGAATACATTCATAAGTCAAGGTACCCCAATGAGTAATATGGGTGTTTTTGCATACATCTTCCCCTTTCATCTTGATTTGATTGTAACTAGAAAAATTGTCAAGTAAGGGCATCATCTGTGACTGTGCAACTTGTTGCAGAATCATTTCCATGTTAGGGAAAGGAAAGTGATCTTTCATAATATCCCGATTGAATGTGCAAAAATCAATGAAAAATCTAATATGATCAGTGAATTTCTGAACAGGAACCAATTTGGAAACCCAACCAGGGTACTTGACTAAAAAGATGATTCCAACCTTCAAGAGTTTTTCCAACTCCCTTCGAATAGTTGCTTCCAGTGCAGGGTTGATAGACGGTCTTTGTTTTTTCCTAACTGGTTGTATGCATTTCTTGATGGGAATGACATGTTGTATAAGAGAAATATAAAAACAACGAAGATCCTCATAAGTCCGAAAAAAAACATCTTGAAATTCACAAAGTAGCTTGGAAAACTTCATTTCCTCTTTATCATAACATTGGGAAACTATTTTAATATTCTTTGGAGACTCGAGTGTCCCAAGATTCAAGGATATGGTTTCACCCACCTTCCTTTTTGACTCCTCTTCTTTATGTCTCTCTTTATTGCCTACATCACTTGATGAAAACGAACTCTCTAGAGGATTCAAGCCCTTAGGAATCTTGTTATCTTCTATGGATATAATTTCTTTGGGATTATAAGGTTCATTTTGAATGAATGCACAGATGCTCTCATCGCTAGGGAAAACCTACCAAGATTCTATATTGTTAGGGATATGTGGGTGATACAGAGATTGAAAAGTATAATCAGGTATGTGTGGAAGAAGTTGTCAATTAGGAGAGGCTTCAAAAACAACTAATCGATCATCCATTGAGTTCAATTCCCTCTTAACATGAGTAATGTTGAAAGATAATAGGTTCGAGATAAGTTCCCAAACAATTTGGGTGTATTGTTTCATCAACTTATTGATAGGAGAGTATATCTTACGTATAAGGTTCACAACAAGCTCAAAATCTCCAAAAGATAAAGGGTGACCACAACCAAGATTATAGGTGTTTTCAATGCCTAATAATAAAGCTTTGAATTCAGTGACATTATTTGTGCAAGAAAACTCCAACCTGTAAGAAAAGTTATGAATTTTCCCCGTAGGAGAGCACAAGATTATGCCATCTCTATTAACTTCACTAGAGGATGAACCATCAAAGTGCATGTTCCACATACCATAATCTAAATCAATTTGTTCCAAGGGAATTTTATCTTCCTCAACAAAGATGGAATACACCCCTAGTTCTTCTTCGATATATTTCACATTTGTTTGTGGGACACTCTCCATGTAAGGTGAAATCCTTCCCTCTCTAAGGATTATAATGTTTTTATCATTCCAAGGAATGGATAAGTGTGTCTCGGTGAGTGAGAGGTATCCACCCATCAAATATTTCCAATCTCTTCCCAAGATGATTGAGTAATTTCTTACCAGCATATCAATTACCTGAATACTAAGGGTTGTCCTTATTTCAAGGTGTGTGCACAAAACTAAGGTCACATATTTAATCTCACCTATGGTCATTTTTTGTAGACTATTATAAGAGAGCATGCTCATAGAGTTTTCATTTGTACAAGACAAGCCTATCTCTTCCATAATAATCTTCGACATTTTTGTAACAAATATTGAAATTTTGGCTTTCGGTCACTTAGGAGAGAAAAATTTATAGTGTTTAACTACTGAAAGTGTAGATGTGAGAAAACGACCATTTTTCTATCACGCGCATCACGAAATGTTCTCTACCTGTCATCTTCAGTCAAATAACGTCGAAATCAGCCCCAAATTCCACAACAGTATAACAGTCACAAGCCAACTCACGAAAAATCCAAAGAAAGGGTTCATGTGAGAATCAAAGAAATGTACCATATGTTCGAGCATTGAGTCACAAGGAGAATGAATGGAAGCATTGGTAGTGGAACGATTGCATACACCAAGCATTAAGCCAGATGGAGAAAAATCTCATGAGTCCGGTTTTTTTTTCCATCGAGGATTTGACTGACATAGATATTTTAATAACTACAGCCTCGATCCCCGAATTCACTAAAAAGTATTAAAGGATAATCCGGGTCAAATAAAGATTAAGAAAGATTAACATTAATAAATCTCATCACAATTTCACGATTTAGGATTTCTCGTGTCAAGTATTATCGAAGTCACGAAACTTAAATACATGAAAGGTTAAAGATTAATTTCTAATCATGATTAATTAAGATATTAAAACAAATGATTATCGTCTAATTAATCCCATCGTGATTTCATGATTCGGGATTCCTTGCATGTCATAACTCTTGAGGACATGATACCCAAAACCTGAGGGCCCGAAAGAGTGCAATGTAAAAGCCGAATTATATTTTGTGGATTTGGCCATCAGGGATTTGGCCGACGTGGATATTTTAATAACCACTTCTTTGTTTCCCCGAATCCTGAAAACCCAAAATCGGGACTCCAGTCATATGCAAAATTGCTTTAGAAAAACACAATTTTCTCAGCCCTGGAGAGACCATTTTTCACGTTCGGATAGTTGATAGACATATTAAAACCTAATATTTCAATTGGTGTATTCCAAATTTCATTTTGATCTTGGTAAGGCAGTCAAAAGTCCCCCAAAATATGAGGTTCGTTTTCATAAATGTGGCATTTTTTACTGTACTGAGTCATCATTTTCAAATGAGGATTCTGAGCAACTGGTGTATCATTTTGAGAAATAGTTGGAGGATTTTGTGCCTAACACATCAGAGATCATTATCCTCTCTCAATTTTCCTACAGGTGTCATATATTGGGAGAATCGAATCCATCTCTGATCCCTAATTGTCGACTTTCATATTTTCCTATTTTGACGCATGTTTGTTAAATGCAAATTTGGGGAAAATGAGAATGGGTATTAGGGAACTAAAAGAGGTTTTTTCTCAGAATAAATATATTCACAAAATCCTCTTTCACTTTGTACATAACTTTCACGATTCAAGAGATATAGAGCCATAACCGCAACCCTAGTTTTCAGCAGTTTGGCCCATTTTCTATGGCAGAAAGTTTCAAGAATTGGTGGTAGCTATTGTTATCTTTTAGATTGGAGAGGATTTCGACCTCAAGACATATATGAGGCATATTGGTAAAAAAAGGAAGAAAAGGATAGACATGAGTAGTACTCCTGGTCTATAGCATTTATTTTCATGTTTAATAAGAGAGTGTGGGGCATTTTCGATCTATATCAGAGATTCTTGTGATGTTGTTTGCAAAGAATGTCTTATTGCTTCACTTTCGCATCATTTCACTTGGTTTTATTTCCATTTTCTTCTCAATTTGTGACTATGTTTGTAATGGAATTCATCCATTTGTTATATTCTCTATTGCAGGACATGTTATAGGTTGTTTCTTGTAGAGATATGAAGGTTCAGAATTCATCCTTGGATAGATGCTCTGTCCCAACCATCTCTTTCCACTGATTTATGCTTGGAATTCACTCATTGCTAAGTGCTCCTTACATTTTGCTATGTTTTATCTCTATTCATCTGCCATACTTTTATAAATCCTTCTCTCTGTAATCAACTTCTACCTCACCTCTATTCCATGGATTTCCATTTCCGAAACACTCTTATTATTTTCTTGATCATTTGACTCCATGCCCAATGGAATACCTCCCGGTCCAAACCACCAACGTGGAAAAAACCTCAAAACTTTATGTTACCCACAGATTTTCCCATTGTTAATCTTATTGAATATCTTATCCTGACATATATTCGAGAGATCCCTCTCGGGTTAGAAGGGGCAACTTCTAATCAAAAGTGGTTCGTGGTTATCTCAGAATTTACTTGCATGAAACCCAAGTTAAGTTCCTAGTGATAATTTATTATTTCATTTAAAATGTACGAAGGCTTGGCTCTATTATAGCCTAGAGTCAACTCTTGCGACAACATACATCAAACTTGGGCCCAAACCACCATCAATGAGGCAACAATGGGCAATCTTATCCATAATCTTTATAGAAATATAAAAAGGGGGATTTTTTACAGGGTATCTAAATTTATGTACACCTACTTTATTTATAGACGAATCCTATTCATTTACCTCTTCAGAGAGGTTGGATACAACTGAATATTTTCCTTCCATGAATTGTTTTATATGCCTCTATTGTTCAGGGATGACAACCATGTCTAGAAGGGTTGCATCTACTTTGATGTTGGCCAAATGATTCATAATATTGTATTTGGAAGATGGCAGAGGGGAGGTAATTCCTTAACTGTCATGAACCTTAGGATCCTGAATAATAGCAGTTGGTGAGGATGAGCTTGGGCTAGAATAATTGTGGGGAGGATCATATTTTCCTTTGGGAGCATAGGATTTGTTCCTAGTATTTATGATCATGACATCTTTTGGCTTTGCAAAATCTAGGACAATGATGGTAGTTTCTAGTCTTTTACCAAAGATCTTATATTTGGTTCTCTTCCTTACCTCACATGTGGTTTCCTCATGGTGTTCCTCACAAAAGTTACACCAACTTTGAGGCATGATAGCTTTAGGATGAAAATTATTTTCAATTGGATTTCTAAAGGGGGGTGCAGAAGAGGATGAATATCTAGGGGTGAGAGGTGAGACATTTCCTTTTCGCTCATATGCTGTCATATGATTATTCATATCTTTTACTAGCTATAAGAGGGTGGACATGTCTTTTTTTTAAACAACTCTCCTTGAGGAAGACCTGTTCTTTCAAGCTATTCTTGATACTCTAAACAAGTATGCAGAGCAGAATCGAGGTTATCAATGGATTTTTCTTCAATCTTATGATGATATGGGGGAGGTAATGCATTGTAGTAATGCATGAAAGTGGCTTGGTTATGAGGTCTAATGAGTTCATGGATTTGATTTTATAACTTAGTGAAATGGAAGTTGAAGGACTCGATGGTCTCACCATCCTTATAGGTGATGTTATTGTACTCATGTAAATTCTCAGCTGGGATTTTAGGTTGCCCATAAGTGGATTTGAACCAATAAAATAGCTCCTCCCAAGTAGACAAAATATTAGGAGGAAGGCCAAAGAAATTGGCTGCAGCCTTTCGTTCCAAGGAATTGACAAATAAGTGCATGCAAGTATCGTTTTCATTGGCTCTTATGTTGTAACAAGCATTAGAAAATGCCACCAAGTGTTCATTTGTAGTGACAATGTTATTCCCCAAAAACCTAGGAAGATTCTCTTTGAATTTAGGAAGTGGACGAGTAGCAGGTGCTAGGTTAAGAGGAGAGGAAACATGCCATGGTGTGGTTGCGACATCTTCTTCAAATTGAAAAAGCCCATACTTTTTAATGACTTTGGTGGTATTTTTGGTAGATTGGATAGGGATATGGTGGTTATATAAGCTACCAATCACTGATGAAGCTGAATACTGAGAGGAGGAAGCACTTATAATGCCACCAAAGCCACCAATAGATTCCATCTTGTGGATGATACGTAAGGGAGAAAAGACAAACTGGATGAATCAGACAATGTTCTCCTTAGAGCACTTTTTTGGGTAGATAACACAATGTTCCTTCTTCCTATTTCAACAATAGGATTAATTTCAGGTGATAAGCCTCTTATTCTCCTAGAAACATGAGGGTCTAAGGACATGAAACAAGGCCAAGGCTGAAGGAACAAGAAGGTTATTATTGATTTCTAGGTTGTCTACATCCAGCTTCCCAACATTCTTATGAACTAATGTCTTGTTCAATTGTTTCCCATTAATGATTAAGCTCAACCCGAGTATTAGCATTGTTAAAATGGTGTTAAACAGATTTAAAAAAATGTTGGTATGATCTTGAAGAGCCGGCTCAATATTGGGCTTCCTTGCAACAGGTGCAGTCATTAAGAAATAAAACAGTCAAAGAATCAATATCATAAAATTAGATGTATTCGATGATAATCGAGCATAAAAATCAACCAGAGAGATATCAAAGATATCCCCAGTGTGGTCGCCAAATAAATGTTGAGTAAAATATATTAAATGACCTTACTCAAGCATTTTCATATCCTTCTTGGCTAAATCAAGATAGACATGAATATCACCCTATATTTATAGCCATCAAAATTGGTATCCTAATTCACAAGTATTGTTTACAAGTGCTTAGGCTGTTTTTTTTATAAGTAAAATCTTGCTGAAAAAATTATTATTTATGTAATTTTCTGAACATAACAGATGATGAAATAAATATAGAGACAGAAGTAAAAACAACAAGTCAATAATCAAAACAGATGAGACATAAAGAAATCGTTTATTTCATTCCAATTCATCAAAAGAATCGCTCTCTTTAAAAATATTCTGGAGGAAGTTTTGGACCAAAGTCAAACTTAGACATCCCCGATGAAACATACAAAAGGACTTCTAATATAAAGTAAAAAACTGAACTTTAAAATTTGTATCATCTTGCCACATATTGTTGCCCACTCGACTCTACACAATAGCCTTTGTCTGTTGTGAAATCTAATTCACAAATAAACAAGTCTACATAGACTATCAAATATAGATCAACACCTCTGAAAAACAAGTGTCTGAATGATGTAATTCATCCCTGAATATTGTTTTCTACAATAGGACCCTACTATCATAAAAAATAATTAGGCTTCTAATGAATTAAGGAATGAATGAAAACTGAATTATCTCAACAAAACTCAAAGAGAAAACCTTAGTATGCTTCTCCTTCTATTCTTCACATGTTCCTCCTTTTCCTTTCACCTTTAAGCAAATTAGAATTGGTTGAAGTAGTTGAACTACTTATTTAGTTAAGTTAACCAAAACTCAACCAACCTTTTAGTTAATGGGGAAAGGTAATAAATCATAATAAGGGTTTTAAATAAATAATAACTAGTAGGTGGGACCCCTTGTGAATCCCTTAAGTTTTTTAACAATCATAACACAACTAGTTAATCAAACAAAACATCCCTCCTTGTGACTCCCATCATGAATTTCATATTTTGACATCTTACATCAATGCTAATTGAAATTATTTCCAAAAATATATTACTCACATATCTAAAAATAGTGTGTTGTCCAAAATTTCAGAAGTCAATTGTTCTCAACACTTAATAAAATAAAAACCTAAAATTCATATTTTCCACTCTAGGAGACAATATTTCCCTTGTTGTTTCTATCACGTTTTGATCTCTCTGAATTTGCCTTAGTTTGTGTGGAGCATTTAGGCCTAATCTCACTGATCACATGAGAGAAATCATATATCAAATGCATGTGGGAGGACATGGATTTATCAAATTCATTTGAGGGTGAGGAAGGGGAAGCAATGACTTTTCTTTTGTCAGGGGCATGGGGGGCCTCCATTTTCAACCTTTTTCTTTCATGGGAAGACTGTATTGGTGAATGGAAAGGGGCATCTTGGATGATTTAATTTATAGGTGGAGGAGCAGGTAGAGACAAGTTAGGCTAGCCATGATGTTGGGAGACTGTCGGGTGGACAATCTCTTTCAATCCATCGTTTTTGGGGACTTCAATTTTCATTGATACATGAGGAGGCACTGGGATACTAGGGACCTATGGGGCTTGGAAGGGAGGCCTTTTAGGCCTAGGTTGGACCACTCCTTGCCCAATCCAGTTAAAAACTCCATCTTGAAATAGATGGCCTAACTCTTGTGAGTTTTCATCAAAGTCTATAGATAATCTTGGCCTTCTAGGGCTCCTATTCCAATTACCTCTTCCTTAGTTACCCCTACCATGGCTACATCTGTTGAAAAATCTCATTCCTATATGCATAATTGATTAGCAAATAGTTTCTTTAACAACCATACATGACAACTCTTTTAAAATATTAAATAAAAAGTGGCTCAACAACATATCAGACTCATGCAATCCAATCCATACAATCGTTTAATAGTCGTTAATGAGAAGGGGGTGAATAAGGGTTATGGGATATGCGAGGGGTTGTATTGAGTGAAAAATGTTAAAATGAGGGTGGAACGATCATGATTACTAGTCACAGACATAAAAAAATCAACTTTATCATAAACCAAAAGAAAATATCATTGTAATTAATCCATGTGGTCCCTTAACTGTCATAATACAAAACTTATCTCAACTATAATTAAATTTTAGGAACAGGGAGTGGATAGCGAATATGGGAATGCGAGGGGAATTGTTGTGAGTGAAAAGTGAAATAATGGTAGGGAAAAAGAGCGAATATTGTTTGAAAAACAAATTAAGTAATCCATAAAATAATTATGTATTCAATACAACTATTCCAACACCAATTAAACAATTACTGTGGCCATTTTAACAATTATTGTGTGTTAAAACTTGTTCACTATCCCACATTCAATTTCCTTAAAAACTCTCAATTAACACAGAATATAATTATACTCAGAATCATCATACTTTCACCCATATTGTTTAAAAGAATTATTTTTATTTTCAATTCCTTCCCTTTTATATTTAAAACAAAATCCAAGGAACACACAGTCATATTGCTTGAACTTTGTTCAGCATAAAAAACAAAAAAACATCAACCACTTATAACAATATTAAGTTATTGATTCAACTATCACAACAAAAGGAGGCAGTGACTATATGCCCATTATCATTTCCAATTACAACTCTCCAATCAACCTGATCCAACAGAGATGAGCCAACAATCAAAGCCACTGTCAATACTATTCAACCAACTTATGACAACCAACAAGATGCCCGACAGGGTGCGACTGGTTTAGTTTATCAAAAGCGGGCTCTGTAACTTATGAACAAAATAATCAAGGGTTCGCTCGGTCACCAAACACAAGGATACTGGAGGTCGGCCTTATTGAAATTAGGTGAGAGACCCTCGAGATAAGCATGGTGGAGCCATAAGCCTCATAACCCTTAGCCTTGTATAATAGGGTGGTAGTTCAACCCTAGGTAGGGTAGATCACAATGCAGAAGAGGAGATATTTCCCACTGGCCAGTAACCAACACCAATAACACATAGAGGAATAACCCTCATGTTTTTCCCCAATAGAAGAATAATGCTGATAGAAATGCAAAGCCCAAATACTACCAACAACCCTAAATCATGCTTATTGGCATGAAAGCCACCCGATAACCAATTGTGCGGATAATAATAATGAAAAATGATCCCACAACCAGGTGAAAAAGATATGCAGTGACCAAATAGTGGTTCAAAACATACACAACAACCCATAACACCAAATACAATCAGGTGTGGTTACCATAACTATAACGTCCCTGGAAATCAACCCACCTACTGGGCAATGCTACTATGTGGAAACATTCTCATACTTATGTAGTATGCATTTAAATGAAGTTAAATGGATTAAAAGAGTAAACATATAATTACTACTAACATACAAAATTAATGGAATCAACAATAAATATCATCGCAAGATAATATTGCAAGCATCACATACATGCATTTTAATTGAAATTAAACATGTGCATATACTTATCTTTGAAACTGTAGTTACTCCACCAACCACGTGCAGACCTTCCATGAGCCTTCCAGCCTTAGAACACGCTTCTCATCATGCTCAGTAGTGGTTCCACCCCGAGCTGGGACTACGCTCCACCCAAGGCAAGGGAATCCTAGACTAGGATGAGGTTACAGGAAAACTGTATAGAGAAATCAGAAGGATTCTCCCCATGAGCCTTCTTACGCCCACTACTCACGGGATCTCATTCCCCACATGCCTATTCCACCTGGGAGTATACAACTTCACAAGCACAGTCCATTGGTGCTTCACCTCCCTGTTTGGGCCTCAACAACATGCCAGATCATGAAGTCTCAGAGATTTGTAGCTGGTGCTGTACTCTCAAGTCTCAGAGATCTATAGCTGGTGCTGGACTCTCTCTAGGATAAAACCACTTCCTAGCAAACTCCCTCATGTGGAAAGAGTTTCTCACAGGCCTGAAAACCCACCTCTTCTACCATGGGCCTGATAACTTGGTTCTTCCACCAGTTTCCAATTCAATTCCCATAAGTTTAGGATGACAATAATCACAACAGCTTGGGTTAACTCATAGGTGACAACAACAAAAGGAAAACGGGGTGTGGAAATAGGAAACAAAAACAGGCCACTAAAACACAACACAGTTTAGGTAACACTCGTTTGCAAGATGCATGACAAGCAATTCACCTAGAGGTAAAACACAGACTCAACAGTTCAGACATAGGTGTATCAGTTTCTCAAGAAAACATCACAGGCTTTGGGTTTAGAGCTGTGTGAGGCTTACAGAACTTAGACGCATAGAAACACGGTTCATACAGACGAGCGCAAGAATGGAGGATGAACCCCCATCATGTCTCAATTCTTGGGTTAAATTGCATGTACCTAGGTCGACACATGTCACCCATGAGGATGCATGCGCTCCATCAACATGCGTTCCCTTTTGCACATGTTCCCCCTTCCAGGAACTTTGGATAAAAACATACATTTCACATAGCTTTTGGAATAATAATAAATTATTATTCCCAAGGACTTAAGTCCCTAGATTATCCCCTAGGCTCAACACTTAGACTCTCTTTCCAACCTTTCATCCACTTTCACCTCACCCATCTTGTGGAATATTAGTCCCCCATCACTCTTTCTTGATGGTCAGTCTGCGCGCGACTATGTTTATATTTTTATTAATGTTCTGCATATTACATATACAAAAACAAGCTCTTTTCCTTTAACACTTAGGCTCTCTGGCCTAATAAACACATAATCCCACCAGCTATCAATACTTGGCTCACCAACCTACAAAACATGATTTACAATTCATAAAAATGATTTACAATTCATAAACATGATTACAAAAAGGCTCTTCCTTGGGGATATTACAATTCCCTCCCCTTATTTTTGTACTGACCTTAGTGGAATTTGCACACAATATCAGTAAGATTTTCAAAATCGTCAAAGCGATGAGGGTATTCTGCCCACATAGCATATTCATGATCCCATATCACATCCTCAGGACCGTACCTGCTCCACTGGACCTTTACAAGCCCTATGGCTTGATTCTGGAGCTGTTTTCTTTTCTGGTCCAATATACAGGATGCACTTGCAGGACACCTTCTTGTTCCACCTGAATCACATTCCAATCAATTACATGATTGACATCAGGTATATATTTCTTAAGCAATGAAACATGAAACACATTATGTCCATTCATGGATGCAAGTAATGCAATCATATATGCAACTGGCCCAATCCTTTCTAGGATTTCAAATGGCCCACAAAATCTGGCTGCCAACTTGGCATAGTTTCTCAGCTTCAGGGAACTTCTATTGGCTCTTAATTTCAGGAAAACATGATCACCCACTTTGAACTCTCTGTG
This sequence comes from Picea sitchensis, assembly GCA_010110895.2. NCBI lineage: Eukaryota > Viridiplantae > Streptophyta > Pinopsida > Pinales > Pinaceae > Picea > Picea sitchensis. The sequence continues at coordinate 16,927 of SNQJ01S0035639.1, read as the reverse complement.
GATTCTGTTCTTATCAGCATAAATTTTCTTCCTGTCTTGGGCAACCTTTAAATTCTGCCTAATTTTCAGCATTTGTTCTTCCATTTCGTTGTGCAACTCTAGCCCAACTACTTCCCTATCAATTGGATTATCCCAACTTACTGGAGTATTTCAATTTTTTCCATAAAGTGCTTCAAATGGGCTCATCTTCAAGGATGCTTCATACCCATTATTGTAGGTGAATTCTACCAAGTGCAAGTAGTCTTCCCATTTCGATGGTTTGTGCATCACATACAACCTTAGCGTGTCTTATATTACTCTGTTCACCCTCTTTGTCTATCCATCAAACTAAGGATGATAAGCTATGCTAAAGTTCATATTTGTTTTGAATCCTTTGAACAACCCCTTCCATAAATTTGAGGTAAATTTCGGGTCTCTGTCAGACATAATTGTCTTGGGGATACTGTGCAATCGTGTCATTTCCTTCATAAATATGTTGGCAACATATGTTTCCTTATGAGTAGTCTTTAATGGAATGAAATGGGTAACTTTCATAAGCTTGTCCACCATCACCATAATTGAATCATGTAGCTTGCCTATTCTGGGAAATCCTACGATGAAGTCCATTTTCACCACTTCCCACTTCCACTCAGGAATGGGTAAAGGTTGCAGCAACCCTTTTGGGTGCCTATGCTCAGCTTTAACCTTCTGGCACTCTATAATATGGTGATGTATTCAACAATCGATTTCTTCATACCTGGCCAAAAGTAATGGCTCTTGACTGCTACCACGGTTTTCTGATATCCAGGGTGCCTTGCATAAGGCACATTATGCATTTCATGCAAAATCATACATTTCAATCCTGGACATTAGGTACATAAATTATGTTTTTGTACAGAAGTGTTCCGTCAGTTTCCAATGTATAATTTTCCACTTTCTGTGGCATCTCACCTTGTTGTATCTTTTTTACCAGCTCCATGTACTACAAATCTGCATTTGCAGCTTCCAAAATTCTACTCCTCATATTAGTTCTATACATGCTAATGGCTGTAGCATGTAATTCATGTACTCTCCTGCTAAGTGCATCAACCATTTTATTCTCCTTCCCTTTTATGTTCTTGATATCAAAATCATACTCACAGAGAAACTTCAACCACCTTATCTACCTAGCGTTCAAGGTTGGATGATCGAAAAAATACTTCAGACCATTATGGTATGTTCTTAGTTCAAACATCGTTCCCATGAGGTAATGCCTCCACTTCTTTAGAGAATGTACTCTGGATGCCAACTCCAAATCATGAGTGGCATAGTTCCTTTCATGCTCTTTCAACTTTCTGGATTCATAACAAATTACGAATCCATTCTAACTAAGGACTCCTCCCAGTCCTTCTTTGCATGCATCTTTACACACTACAAAGTCTTCATTTGGAACTACACTCCTCAAGATTGGAGCACTGGTTAATAGTTGCTTCAATTGTTGGAAGCTTCTCTCATAATCCTCTTTCCACTGAAACTTCTTCTCCTTCCTTTGCAAAGAAGTGATAGGATGAGATATCCTCGAGAACCCTGCGATAAACCTTCTATAATAACCATCTAAACCCATGAAGGATCTAACTTATGTCACGTTCTTTGGCACTGACCATCCTCTAATGGCCTCAATCTTCTTAGGATCTACAACTATCCCATCCTTCGAGATAATATGTCCCAAGTAATGGATTTGCTCCTAGTAAAATGAGCATTTTCTCAACTTGGCATATAGTTGGGGCTCTCTTAGTACCTGCAACACCATTCTCAGATGTTGTTCATGCTATTCCTTTGACTTGTAATACACCATAATGTAATACAGGAAGACTATGAAAAAATTGTCTAGATAGTCCCTAAATACACCATTCATCAAACACATAAAAACAACGGGTGCGTTCGACAGCCAAAACGGCACCACTGTGAACTCGTAATGACCATACCTTGTTCTAAAGGAAGTCTTGCTAATGTCTTCATCCTTTATCCTTACCTGGTGATATCCCAACCTAAGGTCTATCTTCGAAAATATCTTTGCATCCTTCAACTGATCAAAGAGGTCATCAATCCTCGGCAAGGGATACTTGTTCTTTATAGTTGGTTTGTTCAATTGTCTGAAATCGATACACAATATCAGCGTTATGTCCTTCTTCTTCATGAACAGGACCGAGGCACCCCAAGGTGACACACTTGGGCGTATATACCCCTTCATTAGAATCTATTCAAGTTGCAATTGTATCTCTTTTAGCTCTAGTGTACTCATTATGTAAGGAGATTTCAACACTGGAGCTGCTCTAGGCATCAAATTTACAGAGAAATCAATATCTCTCTTCGGGGGTAATCCAAGTACCTCTTGAAATGCATCTTCAAACTCTTTTATTACCACATGATTTCCAATACTTGACACCTTATCCTTATTCTTTTACTCCATATGTGCTACAAATAATTGACAACCTTTTCTGTAGCACTTCTTCAACTGCATTGCTGAGATTTCTCTGATAGAAACAACTCTAGGAATTCCTTGGACTATTTTTCGATTCCCTTCCTCATCCAAGAAAGTGAATTCCTTTTTATGACATTCCAATATGGCATGGTGTTGGTCCAACCAGTCCATCCCAATTAGACAGTCATAAGACCCTAAAGGTAGAATATTCAATTCAACCTTTGTGCTCAGTCCCTTCATATCCACTGGACAGGGCTTAACTAACTCAGTGACTTTTCTCTTGGTTCCTATAGCCAGCTACACTAACCAAGAATTTTCATGTTTTCTTCTCAACAAATGCAAACTTTCCACCACTCTAGGATCTACATAACTATGGCTAGCCCTTCAATAAATTAAAATAGTAAATGGTTGGTTGTTAATCATACCTTCTACTTCAATCATATGTGATTGAAATTCAGCTTGCTTGTTGTCCAGGGCTGCATATATCCTTGGCATTCTACTTCCCATGTCCTCCACTATTTCAATTTGTTGAACATTATGGAAAGCTCTCCCTTTTCCATTTTTGTGGGGACAATCTTTGTACTTATGGTTTCCCTGATAGCCCCAGCATTGAATGGGTGTCTGCCTTGGCCTTTGTTCTCCTACGCCAGCCATTCTTGGCTCTCTAAACTATGGTTGTCCTTGAGGACTATTTTTGAAAAAGGGATGTTTGTTTCCCTTCTACCTCTTCTCTTTGTTAAACTTCTTCCGGTCATCCCAAGCCTTATGAAAGGTAGGCTTTTCTCTTTGTTGTTCATATAATCATTTTTCTCTTCTTATCATTTATTCCATGGTATTGGGGTCATCATACTGGATCTTGTCCCTAATGGAAGATGGTAGTCAACTCAAATACCTTTGAATCTTGACAGTTTCCTCTTTAATGAACGGAACATACTTGAGTAATTCCAAAAACCCACTTTCATACTCATCAATGGTCATGTTGCCTAGCTTGAGTTCAAAGAACTCCTTCATCTTTCTGTCATAATATATATTAGTCAAATAATTATTCTCTAAATACCCCTTGAATTATTTCCAAGTGATATATTTCTCTCTAATGTGTTGCACCTGCACAAGTTTATCCCACCACATGGATGCTTTTCCTTTCAGTTGATACATCGCAATTCTTCCTTCTGCATGAGATGAATAATTATGTAGTTGAAAGTATTTCCTCATACCAAGCAACCATGTTTCAAAGTCTTCCTCCTTCTGATGTTCTCCATCGAACATAGGAGGCTTGATCTTGTTCATCTCTCCCTTCAATTCCTCCATTCTAGATCTCCTGTGCTTTCTCGTAGGAGATGGGCTGGAACTACTGTGTGTCCTTTTCTTGCAGCGATCTTGGGAGTGATGATGGTGTCTACCCACACTCCCTCATAATTATAGCGACTCCCTATTCTACTCGAGTCACTCTCCTTATCCAACTTCTTTTCTATCCTTTCCAAACTCTTTAACAACTTTATGTGAAATTCACCTTGTTTTTCCTGAGCTTTTCTGAGCTTTTTGCTATCTGCTCGATGAGTTTGGGCATCCTTTTGAAATGCTTCAATGATCTTCTTCATGTTTCCTTCTTTATCTATCTCTTCTCCATGGCCATTGGAGTTTGATCCTTAAACTCCCAAATGAACATCCATTCCTTTTGCTTCATCTTCAGAACTAGAAGCAGTCCTTTCTCTTTACATTGCTTTTGCACTCAGTGGAAATTCTATTCATTTCTGGTGCTTGTTGAACTTTTGCATCACAATGTGTAGACAATCGGAATTTGTCAGGTCATTATTCCTTAACAAATCCCACAACATTCATAAACAACTTGATTCAAGAAAACTTTTAGTTTCCATGAAATTGTTTTTTTTGAGCTTTGCTCGGCTTTGTAGTGAACTCAGGCCTTATCCCCTTTCTCTCAGTTTCCCAACCCATGTGACCATGGTTCATGAACAAGTTCTAGGTCTCAAGGTTCTCTAATCATAACTTCAGGGTTTTGGGATTTCGGTCCTAGAGGCTCTCACACTTGCTTCCCTCTCCCACTCTCGACTTCCGAATTTTCAAACTTTCTAGCCACCAGGCCCACAACACAGTTGTCACCAACTAGGGTGGTGACACGTGTTTCTCTTAAGAAGGTCCATGTCACCCTAGGTGACGCCCTCCGGCCCCAGTGCATCTACTTTTTCCTTTGGGACCCACTGACTCATGGCACACATCCCATGTACCCACATCCATCCCAGTGATGTCGGCCCGACCCACTACTTCGGCTCTTCGAGATTTCATGATTTCAGGATTTGAGAGTTTGTGAATTAACACATCCCACTTCTCCCGACAACCGAACCCTCAAAATTACCCTCAGCTCTTATGCTCAATCCAACATATGAGATATTTTTCCTAGATCTACGGTGTAGATCTTCTCGAGACTTCAGAGTTTCACGTTTCGGGGGTTTATGCCTCAGTGCACCTCGCTTTTCCTGATATTCAAACTCCCAAAATTACCCTCTTCCCTTATGGTCAATCCAACGGATGAGATATTTTTCCTATATCTATGGTGTATATATTCTTGGGACTTTAGAGTTTCAAGTTTCAATGGTTTGTGCCTTAGCGCACCCCGCTTTTCCCGACAACCAAACTCCCAAAAGGCCTCTCGGATATCCTCCCAGCACCTTCTCTGGATCTAAAGGTCATAAAGGTTTTTCCCTTCTTTCTGAACAGATCCTATGGCTCCCACATCCCAAGTGTTGAGCACCCTCTCTCTCTATGGACAAATACCACACCAACTGCATTTTTATTCTATCGCTACTTCTCCTGAACTTCGTACACGACCAAGTAACCCGTTGGCATTCAGAAACATTCTAAGGTTCGAAATTAGTCATCTAGACATAATTTCCCCTCGAACCTTGGGTCCAAATACCACTTATCCGGCCCATCTAGTCTCAGCATTGAATCTGTGGCTCTGATACCATATTGTAACATCCCCAACCATCAACCCACCTGTCGAGCAACGCTACTACATGGAAACATTCTCATACTTATGTAGTATGAATTTAAATGAATTTAAATGGCTTAACAAAGTAAACATGTAATTACTACTAACATACAAAATTAATGGAATCAACAATAAATATCATTCCAATGGAATACATGTTAATATTGCAAGCATCACAGACATGCATTTTAATTGAAATTAAACACACGCATATACTTATCTTTGAAATTGTATTAACTTCACCAACCACGTGCAAACCTTCCACAAACCTCCCAGCCTTAGACCACACTACTCATCACGATCAGCAGTGGGTCACCCCCGAGATGGGACTAAGCTCCACCAAAGGCAAGGGGATCCTAGACTAGGCTGAGGTTACAGGAAAACTGCACATAGCAATCAGAAGGATTCTCCTGGGGAGCCTTATTATGCCCACTATTCATGGACTTTCATTCCCCACATGCATGTTCCACCTGGGAGTATACACATTCACAAGAACACTCCATCGATGCTTCATATCCCTCTCTGGGCTTCGGAAACAGGTAGGATTAGGAAGTCTCTAAGCTCAGTAGCTGGTGCTGGACTTTCTCTAGGAGAAAACCACTTCCCAGCAAACTCCCTCACCTGGAGAGAGTTTCTCATAGGCCTAAAAACCTACCTCTTCTACCATTGGCCTGACAACTCGGTTCTTCCACCAGTTTCCAATTCAATTCTTGCAAGTTCAGGATGACAACAATGACAACATCTTGGGTTAACTCACAGGTGATAACAACAATAGGAAAACGGGGTGTGGAAACATGAAATGGAAATAGGCCACTAAAACACAACACGGTTCAGGTAACACCTGTTTGCAGGATGTGTGACAAACAATTCACGTAGAGGTCGAACACAGACTCAACATTTTGGACATAGTTGTATCGATTTTTCAAGAAAACATCATAGGCTTCAGGTTTAGAGCTGTGTGAGGCTTACAAAACTCAGACACGGAGATTGGATGCATAGTAACATGGTTCAGACAGACGGATGCAATAATGGACAATGAACCCCCATCATGGCTCAATTATTGGGTTAAATTGCATGTACTTGGGACAACACTTGTCACCCATGAGACTGCATGTGCTCCATCATCATGCATTCCCTTTTGCACACATTCCCCATTCTAGGAACTTAGGATAAAAACATACATTTCACATAGCTTTTGGAATAATAATAAATTATTATTCCCAAGGACTTAAGCCCCTAGATTAGCCCCTAGGCTCAACAATTAGCCTCTCTTTCCAACCTTTCATCCCTTTTTCACTTACCCATCTTGTGGAAGATTAGTTCCCCATCACTCTTTCTTCATGTTTGGTCTGCATGCAATGATGTTTATATTTTTATTAATGTTATGCATATTACATATACAAAAACAAGCTCCTGGACTTTAACATTGAGGCTCTTTGGCCTAATAAACACATAAGTCGACCATCTTATCAATACTTGGCTCACCATCCTACAAAACATGATTTACAATTCATAAACATGATTACAACATGGCTCGTCCTTGGGGATATTACAATAACTATGATGAGACTGTTGGATTAATGAGAGGGGGGGTGAATCAGTAATAACGTAATTATAATCCTTTTTCTTCAAATGTTATATCAATGTAGAATTATTATCCAATAAT
>SNQJ01S0035638.1:116869-141079 GCA_010110895.2 Picea sitchensis | reverse complement strand
CCATAGTGCTGAAATTTTGGGACAGAAAGGATTCTTGTTGAATCCCCATTGGTTTTGAGGCTTTATTCATCATATATTGTCTTGTTTCGGGTAGGTCTAATGTTGTTTTGCATGTACATAACCTTGGCAACCTCCATCAACTCACGAGACTCTTTATCAAGCCTCTTTCCAATATTTGACCTTGACCTATAGGAGCTCTCTTTTATAACTTCCCATATCCCATTGCAATCACCCTAGGGTCACCCAAGAAACCTCCCTTGTGTTGGATTTATCCTTCACTAAAATGAGGGGGACATTTATTGAGGTGACAGTGATAGGTGTTCTCAGCTGTGTCACACACTTGGTGTTTGGGTTAAGATTTTCCAAAACTACAATTTGTGCAATAACAAGGACATCATTGTTGGTCAATGAGCAATGTGAAGTGGAGTTTTAGATTGGAAGCTATAAATACAAGGTACTTTGTGATATGATGCCTATGGATGTGTGTCATATTTTGTTAGGTAGATCTTGGCAGTATGACAAGAAGGAAATACATAATGGAAGGAGCAACACATACACTTTTGAGTAGTATGGAGAGAAGCATACACTCTTACCATTAAAATATGAAGGTACAACTAAAGAAGTCTGCCCTAATATACTACTAGTCAATGGAAAAGAATTTCTACAAGAACTGAAATTTGAGGAGGTACATTTTGCTTTAGTTGGTAAGCCCAAAGTAATTATTACTAGCACAAATTTAATGATTTGATGGATTGCTTGAGTGGTGTTGAATGTTTTTTGAAATTAGATTTTAAGAGTGGGTATTATTAGATTGGAATTAGAGGGGGAGATGAATGGAAAAGAACTTTTAAAACGAATGATGGGTTATATGAATGGTTGGTAATGCCTTTTGGGCTCACAAATTCTCCTAGCACTTTTATGAGATTGATGGATGAAGTGCTTAAAAAATTTATTCGTAAATTTTTCATAGTTTACCTAGATGATATCTTGGTATATGGTCAGTATAGAGAAGAACATTTGAAACATATCAAAATGGTTTTGAGTAAGTTGCAATAAGAAAGGCTACTATTCAATCTGAAAAAGTGTAGTTTTGTGAAGACGGAGTTATTTTATTTAGGTTTTGTGATATCAAGAGATGGGTTGATGATGGATCAAGAGAAGGTCGAGGCTATAATGAATTGGCCTACCCTAAGGAGTATTTTAGAGGTAAGAAGCTTTCATGGTTTGGCAAGTTTTTATAGAAAATTTATCATAAATTTTAGTGGAATTTGTGCTCTAGTTGTGGAGACAAATAAAGGAAGCAAACAACTATTTAAGTGGACAGAAGCAGCTGATAAGAGTTTTAGATAATTAACGTAGAAAATTACAGAGTAGTCAATTTCAACATTGCCATATTTTAATAAACTCTTCCAGGTTGAATGCGATGCAAGTGGGACAGCAATAGGAATTGTTTTAAGTCAAGAAAGAAAACATGTTGTTTACTTTAGTGAAAAATTAAATGAGGCCAAATAGAAATATTCTTCATATGATAAAAAAAAATTATGTCATTGTTCAAGCACTGAAGAAATGCAGACATTACCTTATGCCTAAGGAATTTGTTCTTTATACTGATAACCATGTCTTACAATTTATCAGTAGTCAAACAAAATTAAGTTATAGGCATGTTAAGTGGGTTGAGTTTTTGCAAAATGTTACCTTTGTTATCAGACAAATAAGTGGGCAGTCAAATAAGGTAGTAGATGCATTAAGCAGAGTCAAATTAATTTTGCATGAATTTCAAGTGAATGTCTTAGGATTTGATGATTTGAAAAAGATGTATAAGGATGATGCAGATTTTAAAGATGCTTATGTAGCCTATGAGAATCCAATAAGTAGCAACAGAGGTCCATGGTTAGATTATATGGTACAAGAGGGATTACTATTCAAAGGTAGCAATTTATGTGTTCCAAGATGTTCAATGGGGGGGAATTTGCTAAAGGAAAAGCATAGTGGAGGATTAGTAGGACATTTTGGACAAGACAAAACATTTGCTCGGTTAAATGCATTTTATTTATGGCTTGGTATGCAAGATAATGTTAAAATATTTGTTGAAAGATGCAGGGTATGTCAACATGCAAAGGGAAAGAGTCAAAATGTTGGATTGTGTCAGTCATTGTCGATTCCAAGAATACCATGGGATTCTGTTAGTTTGGACTTTGTGTTAGGATTTCCAAGAACTCGGAAAGGTATTGATTCAATTTATGTTGTTGTTGATAGTTTCTCAAAAATGGCACATTTTATAGCTTGCATAAAGACGAGTGTTGCAACTAATATTGCAAATTATTATTTAAATAAGTAGTTAGATAGCATAGATTGCCAAAAAGTATTATTTATGATAGAGACACAAAATTTGTGGGCCATTTTTAGATAACTCTATGGAGGAAATTAGGAACCAATCTCAGTCTCAGTTCAGCATACCACCCACAGACTAATGGGAAAATAGAGGTGGTAAATAGAAGTTTGGGAAATATTTTGAGGAGTCGGGTAGGTGAGCATCCCAAGCAGTGGGAACATGTAGTTTCATAGGCAAAGTTTTCATATAATGATTCACCTAACAGAATCACATGGTTAAGTCCATTTCAAATTTTATGTGGAATGCACCCAAAGGGAATTTATGAATTAAGAAATTTAGGAAAATAAGAAATGAGAAGTGTTGATGGTGAAGACTTTGCAATAGGTATACAGGAACTGCAGTAAAGAGTCAAGCAACAGCTATAGGAAAAGCAACAAGTACAAACAAAGAGTGGACTTGAAGAAGAGACAGTTGAATTTTGAAGTTGGGGATTTGGTTATGGTGCGCCTCATAAAGAAAATATTTCTTAGAGGGGAATGCAACAAATTGAAACTTAAAAAGATTGGACCATGTAAAGTGTTGAGGAATTTTTCCTCAAATGTTTATGAAATAGAACTTCCAAGTAACATTGGAATTTCTCCAATTTTTAATGTCTTAAATACGTACCCCTTCAAGGAAGCATTAGACATTTCAGCAGATCCACCTATTAATGATGAAATTCAGACCATTGAATCATAGAAACAACTACCTACAACACATTAGAAATAGATTGAATTAGTTCTGGACAAGAATGTAGTGAAGAAGAAAAGGAGTAAAGAGTACTTTCAGTACCTGCTCAAGTGGAAAGGACAACCACTTAAGGATGCCATGTGGATGATAGCAATAGAAATTTCTTTTTTTTTTAACAGAGACGGATATGGAGCTTTATTTAGAATATGGCAGAGAGGGCTGCCTAACCCTTACAATGCAAATCAGGGCTACTGCTCTATGATTCTTCATCCAGCTAGAGTACTTGTATTACTTACAAACCAGACTTCTAATGCCAATGACTAATACAACTGATAATAAAACTGCTAAGATCTGCTAAGTGCCGAGACAAGATCTTCTGCTAGAGCTCCTTACAAAAACTGAGGGCGATCGGCCAATCCATCAACGATCTCCTCCTTTACCCGAATTGGTGGCTGCTTCTGCTGAGGCCTCAGAAATCTTGCTAAACTCTTTAGTTAGTTCCTCAACCTTCTTCTCCAGACTACAGAGACGCTTCCCTAAGTCTCCCATTAGGTTGGCCGCATCCTTCAATCCAGTATGAATTTCATCTGAAAGTTCGTCCTTTATATCCTGCATTTCAAAGTTGAGGGTTTCCCATTTTCGCTGGTTTGTAGAGGCTCTGATACTCTTCAATTCTGCCCTGATTAGATCTATTCGCTCTTTCGCAGAGAGGGGAGTCTTGGATCCCGTCGCCATGCCTTCTAGACCCGGATTAATTGTTGCTGCCTGTTGCCCTGCAATTCGCTCGTCCAACTGCTGAAATGCGTTTCGCAACGAGGGGATTTCTTTTATCATCGAACGCGCCTGGTTCGGCTCATGATCCTCACGGAGGAAGTGTGACTCCAAATATCTGAGTTGAGATCTCATCCGTCCCGCAGCTAGTCTGAATCTAACGCTCTTACAGTCTGACGGATTCCCACTTGAAAAGACACGTCTGGATTGGTTCTTCGGTTAGGGGATCGAGTGATGAGATGTTTCCCCATTGATCTTCAACTGTCCTTTGCTTATTAAAGTACCTTGATTTGCCTCTTTATCTTCTTGACTGTTCAGCAATCTTAGCACATGATAGATTTTGTAAGCATTAAGTTGCTCCAGGAGAAGGAGAGTCTTTTTGTACAGATGAGCCAGCCTCATGTCCTTGGGAATTTTTTTGAGGTTCATCGCATCCACCACCTGTTTAGAGTCACCCACAATCGTTACTTCCTTGATGCCCAGCTTTACCACCTGAGAAAGCCCTTGCCAGAGAGCTAAAAATTCAGCTTGATTGTTGGAGGCGATACCCAGCCCCCAAGTGAAGGACAACTTAGTTGATCCATTGGGTTCGAGAAGTATGCCTCCTCCCCCTCCCTTGCCAGGGTTTCCTTTCGAAGCCCCATCAAAAAAGAGACACCAGTCGTCTAGCGACGATCTCCATTTCAGGAAATCTTGCTCCGTCATCCGTATCTCCCAGTTCCTCTTTTTTAGAGAAATGATTTGGTTGATATTCGAGTGAGTTTGTCTGTACTCCTTGAGCCAATTCCCTTCTTCATCAGTTAATGTGGCAGAGTTCTGAATAGAAGGCTTCACACTTATGGCTTCTGAAATCATAGTCTTGGCTTTGATAGCCACCTGAGCTGGCAATCTTCTTTCTTCATTAAAAATCCTATTATTTCTCTCCAACCAGATCTTCCAGCAGATAAATTTGGGAATCCACATCCAAACCGTCTTGAGGAGAATTTTTTTTGTCAAATCAAACGGGGACAGGGACAGCCAACAATCAAAAACCTCCTTGCCCGAGGTTGGGAGATTGGAGGCGACTGAACCCACTAGCAGCCCCCAAACTTCTTTGGAGAATTCACAAATGAAAAGAAGATGGGCAGTTGTTTCTTCTTCCTACAAGCACATGGGGCAGCGAGAAGGTCCTTCCCACCCTTTCCTTTTCAGGTTATCGAATGTTAATATACTGTTTTGTATGAGAGTCCAGACAAATAGATCCACCTTAGGGATTGAGGGGAAATTCCAGAGGGCTTTCCACGGGCCAGGATTAGGAGGAACCCACGGAAGGTCAGAAACTGCCTTATAACCAGCTGCAGATGTGTAAGCTCTTGAACCTGATCCCCAACCTCGCTTGTCTTTGGTGCTAGCACTTAAAGGCGCCTTCCCTTGGAGGAAATCTAACAGAAAATTTGCTTCCTCTTTGAGCTCTTCCGGGTACCTCCCTAGGTTCTAGCCTTCCCAGGACTGCTTGGCATCATTCTTCCACCAGGATATATCCCAAAGCGTTCTACAATTTTTGTTCATGAGCCAGTCCTTGATGTTCCTTATTTCTCTTAGTTCTGAGAGGGGTTGATCTCCGAGGATGGAGTCCCCCCAAATCCAAATCTTTGACCCATTCCCCGGAATCCAGGTAAGTTTTGTCTTTAGAAGAGGTATGGCTTTTTGACACAAGTTAAATATCGGCGAGCCCATCTAAACGTTTGTAGGCCTCTCCAGGCAGCGGTCCCTATCACCAGTGAAATATTTTTTCCTAAGGATTTGCTTGCTCCAAGATCTTTTCCCGATGATCATTTTCCATAGCAGTTTTCCTCCCATGGCAAGATTGTGGGCAGCCACATCTCTTATGCTAAGACCACCTTCCAGCTTTGGCCTCTTGACCTTATCCCAATTGACTAAATGAAGTTTCCTTTCACAGTTCTTGCCTCTTTCCCATAGAAATCTCCTTAGCAGCTCATCGATTTTATTTGTAATAGTTTTAGGGGCAAGAAGAACAGAACATTGGTAAATTGGAAGGCTTGTAATTACCGAATTCATCAACACCACTTTACCTGCTTTGTTAAGCCAATTTGCTCCCCAAGCTTGAATCTTATTTTTGACTTTGTCCACCATGGGCATCCAGTGGGCTACTTTGGAGTGTGCTTTGAATATTGGAATTCCCAGGTAGGTAAAGTTGTCCCAAATTGTTATTCCTTCCATCTCGAGTACCCGACTAATTTGCAACATTTCTCTAGGATTGCAGTTCCAGCCAAATATCTTGCTTTTATGGTAATTTATTTCACTGCCAGAACAGGCTTTGTAGAGGTCAAGTTCTATTTTGAAATTCCTCGTTGTTTTGAGATTGGTGTCCCCCAATAAAAGGGTGTCATCGGCAAACTGCGCATGACTGACCTCCTTGATTGTGGGGGCTGCTCTTATACCTGGAAGAGTTCTGCTTTGAAGACAGCTCTGCAATTGGAAGCTTAGAACTGAGGCTTGTAGGACGTAGAGCATGGGGGATAATGGGCACCCTTGCCTCAATCCACGAGAAGCCCGGAAAAACTTGGTAGGGCGTCCATTTATCAAAGGGGCGATCCAAGGTGCAGCGATGCGGGCCTTAACCCAATCTATGAACTTCTGATTAAATCCAAACTTTCTCATGGATGCAAACAAAAAATCGTGTCTAACCCTGTCAAAAGCATTGGCTAAGTCCAGCTTGACTACCATGCCCTTTTCTTTTTTTTTGCAGCTGGTATAAATGGCTTCTTGGACTAGAATAATGTTGTCTAGAATTTGCCTCCCTTTCACAAATCCTCCTTGATTTTCCGGAATCAGTTTTGGCAGAATTTTTTTGAGCCTGTTTGCAATTATTTTGGTGATAATTTTGTAGCCAGTGTTACAAAGGGAGATCGGTCTGAATCTGGCAAAGTTTTTGGCCCCTTTTTCTTTTGGGATGAGGGATAAAAATGATGAGTTTGTTTTGCCTCCAACTTTGTTGCAGACCTGAGCTTTCATGACCATTCTGCTTAAGTCCTTTTTTATGATGTCCCAGCAGTGGATGAAGAAGCGGGCTGTGAATCCGTCCGGCCTAGGTGCTTTGTCAGGGTTCATTTTAAAGACTGCTTTCTTGATTTCATTAATGTTGATAGGTCTGTTCAAGAACCTATTGTCCTCTTCTGTAACCAGCGCTGGGATTTCTGAAAGCAGATAGGAGTCCCACTCCAAGTCCTCTTGATCTGGAGCTGAATAAAGGTTTTTGAAATAAGAATGAGCCACCTCTTTGATGCCTTCAGGGTCTGTGTAGACTTGATCTTGCCAATGGATTTCACTGATGAAGTTGTAATTGGCCCTTGCTTGGGTTTGCTTATGGAAGAAAGAAGTATTCTTATCTCCCTCTTGAAGCCAAAGCGCCCTAGATTTGATTCTCCAATAAGTTTCTTCTTCCCTGCAAATTTTATGGTACTTCCTTTGGATTTCGGCTTCCTGATTGAGGAGCTCCTGGGTAACTTGAGCTTCTTCCATGACTTCCTGATGTCTTTCCAGATTTCCCTGGATTCTTTTTCTTTCATCCATGGGTGAGCCGAGGTTTTTTGCCCACAATTTTAGATTAACTTTGAGGTTTCTTAGTTTCTCTTCCCATACAAAGAAGGGGGACCCGGTGATGGAGAGGTTCCAGGTACGAAGGACAAGGTTTAGGAAGTCTTCACGTCTTGTCCAATTTGGGCAGAATCTAAAAGGGATAGGGCCTAGGGCAGAGTTAGGGAAGAGAGACAGGGAAATAGGCTTGTGATCTGAGGTGTAGTGAGGGAGGACCTTGGATGTTGCCATAAGACCAAGAGTAAGGAAAGAAGATTGGACAAGGAATCTGTCTAGTCTGGCAGCTATGTGGCCTGGTCCTAGTCTTTTATTGGACCAAGTAAACTTCCCATTGGTTGGAGAGATATCTTCCAATTCCCAATCCAGAATCAAGTCTTCAACCCATTCCCTAGCAGGATCTGGGACTATAGATCCCCCTTTTTTCTCGGCCAGTGAGAGGGTGACGTTTAGATCCCCCGCCACTACTAAATTCTCAGGTTTCTTTTGATTAAGGAAAAGAGCTAAGGTATCCCAACAATCTTTCTTCTCATTAACTGAAACAGGAACATACAAGTTAAATAAACTTACCAGATGTCCGGAGCTCTTGTGGCGCAGCTTGGTGAATAGCCAGTGGGTGGTTGTTGCTTCTTCCACTAGTTCAATCTTTGAAGAATCCCATAGGGTAGCTAACCCCCCAGAGGCACCTCTAGCGCTTACTGCCCTTCCTGGGCCTTTTTTCCAGAATACTTTGCTTACCCGAAGAAGTTCTTCCTCCTCTAATTTCGTCTCCTGGATTAGGAGGACTTCAGGTCTTACAAGCCTTATTAAATCCCTCAAGGCTTCCTCTTTTAGTTTGCTTCCCAGTCCTCTGCAATTCCAGGAGACAAATTGCATTATTTGCTTGAATGTGTGGGGGGGCACCTTTCGGTGTCTTCCCCTGTTTCGCTCCCAGCCTGGTATTCACCATTTCTAGTATTGTGTATTGTGTGCCCTGAGCTACTTCCTTATAGGACTGCTCTTCTCTTCTTTTCTTCTCTGTCTTCCTGCCCCTCTTTGGCTGATCGGGAGTTCCTTTCGGGTTGCTTGCTTCAGTATCCTCCTCCTCCAGGGTTTCGGCATCCGTGTTCGTATTCAGACTAATATTCTCCTTGCTCGCGTTTATACTCTTGGCGCCCAAGGAAGGCTCGTTTGGGGCCACAGTAGGTTGGTTCCTTTCTTCTTCTGTATTGTTTATGGGGGTTTCTTGTACTTTTGGGGTTTCTTGAGCATTTTTCCTTGGATTGCCCTCTTTTGGCGGCTCCTGGTTCATCTTGTCTCTATTTTTAGTATTGTGCGAATTTTTCCCTCTCTTCACCCTTTGCCAGCCTTTTGCGTCCTCTGTCCCACTGACTTGTGATTTAGGGCAGTTTCTTTGGAAGTGTCCATGCTCCTGACAGTTTCTGCACTTGAATGGCAGGTGCTCGTAATCCAATTTCTGATAATGAGTCCAGGATCCGACAGTTAACTTGACAGCTTCTGGAAGTCCCGCCTCCAAATCGACTTCCACACAGATTCTGGCACAGGTATACTGGCCTTTATTGTCAGCTTTATCTATGAACCTACCAACTCCGTTCCCTATCCTTTGCAACGATTCAAAGTCCCAGCAGTGCATAGGAAGGTTTGGCAACCTGACCCACACCGGCACTTCCTTAGGCGTGTCCACCAATGGATCAAAATCGGGGGTCCATTTGTTCAAATACAGCCCCTACGTCCCCATGAAGTAGGGTCTGTTCCTAAAAACTAGGTCTCGGTCTTCTTCAGAGATAAACTCAAAGACGAAGAACCCTCTTCCGACTGGGTAGCAGGTTACTCCATGAGCTAGATTTGGTCTCCAGTTTCGTTGGATCCAATCATCCGTGGTCCTGGTAGACGACCACAGTCCCATAAACTGACCCACTAATCCTCTTTGAGCTAACGCCACTGCGAATTTCATTGGATTCTCGTCAGGTAAGACAATTTCGGGGATTTCATCGAGTTTCTTGATAAATTTCGGAATCTCGGGGGGTGTTGACTTCTTCTCTTGACTGTGGAGGAGCCTGCGAAAGGCATCTTAGACCGAGTTCGAAGGAGGGGGGGCGGGCTTCCCACCCCCTGGCGCCGCCATGAAACTCCCTACACTTACCAGCTCAAACCCTAACGCTCGCACCAGCTCAAACCCTAACGCATCTATAGATCGTAGTTATATTCACAAAACCTCTTTCCATAATTAATTTTGCAATAGAAATTTCTAAGTATGGAAAATGTATTGAATAAATCATGGGACAAAGCCCATGAACACGTCTTTTCTTCCCTAGGAATCTGATGCAGGAGCATTTTACAAATTCCATTTTTTTCCAAAGTTTGTAATAGTTATAGAGGTTTCTAGGGGGTGTCTTTAAATTTCCATTTAGTGTAACAAATTTGCTAATTTAGCATATAGTTGAGTAATTTAGGGACAATTTTTGGTTTGTTGATATTTTTGAGGACACGAATCCATCCTTTAGGGATTTGATCATTTCCTCTCCACAATTGTATGAATTTGAATAAAAACCCTCAATGAGAACAATAATACATGAGGGAAGAATAGAGAAAGTGAAGGGTGAAGCGAGTTGTGTGTGTACAGAGCAGAGCTCAGAGAGGAATATTGTATTCATGTTTTAGTAATTGAGTTTCCAAATTATGTTGTGTGAATTTATGACTGTTATTTCCTCTCAGTTGTTACAATCATTGAATTCCAGTCACCAAAATTGTAGTTTCTCCAATCAAACCCTCTCGTTTCACTGTCATAAGTGAGTTATCGAATTAACCTATTGAGACTTAATCTCAAGGGGAAGAATTTTCTCGAGTTCAAGGTCGAATCAATCAACCAAAATTGAGAGAAATATCATTCTATGTGGGGAGAAGTTCAGATAATGAAGCTATCCAAAATCCAGAAAAAGTTAAGTCATCCAGGTTCAATGACACTTAGGAGGTCATATATCATTTCGAGATCTGGATAAGTGGAGTCATACGAGATTCAATTTAAAGCAAATCCATTTGGGGTGTTTGCATCAAGGGAGACCAAATATTAATTTTGGACCTAGATTAGTGAAGTTATTCAGGATCCAGAAAAAGTTAAGTCATCGAGGGTTGAAAGCAATGAAGGAACCGAAGATCAATTTAGATCCAAATAAGTGGAGTTATATGGGATCTGGTGTAATGAGTTCATCTGGGGTTGTTATTATCAAGGGATCCATATATGTATAGGGATATATATTAGTAAAGTTATTCGACATCCAGGCTAAATAAATTCATCCAGGATTGCGGATGTTAAGGAAGTTGGATATCATGTGGGATCTTCAGATATGTATGAATCTGCCAATAGAGTTTCATCTTTTACATGCATTGGAGATTTTTCAGATAAGAAAAAAAGAGGGAAATATTAGATGTGATCATGTGGTGGCATCAATTCTGCATCGATGCTTTGCTTTCCTTATCCTTTTCTGAATCAGATTCCAAGTCAGTGTTGGAATCTTTTTCTTTAAGCTCGACCAAAAATGATTGTTTTGAGTGGCATTCATCGGTGTTGTGCCAGGGGATTTTATGGAACTCGCACCACTTTATCGTGTCCTTCTTCCACTTCCCATTACCCTTATTTTCCTATGGCTTGGACTGGTTATCTTGAGGTTGGATCTCCTTGCTATGTCGCTTGTTTTGTGAACCAGGGCCACTTTTACCAAGCTTTTGTTGTGGCAGATTTGCAAATCCAAACTCTCACTTATTACTCTACTTGAATTTATGCTCGATTTTGATAGCATATTGATAGGAATCTCCCAGTGAGGAGATGTCCAAGAAATCCATCTTTGTTTGGATTTACTTGTGTAGGCCACTATGTTACTTCATAATCATGTGTCACTCAAACTCTCATATACCTACCTTTGAGCACAAGGTATGGAAGATATTAGAGTACTTCAACACATCCTGGTCTCTTTACTGTCACAAAGTTGTCAATCTCGTGTATTGGTCATCATGGTTTCCAACATGGTACAAATCCTGCTTGATGGATATTATGGATAAATCTCATCAGTATGGTAAGTTAGATCTCCCTAGGATCTACCTACTAATCCTAGATAGACAATGAGCATATACTTCTAATGGTTTCTCTAGATCTAAACAAGTAATTCATTTTATACCAAGAGGGGAGAGAATGGGATACCTTACTTTCTAAAGGTTTTCCTCGTATGTCCTGGTTGTTGTAGACCTTGAGTTCTAGCTCCAATCCTTACAATCCGCTTCCTGCACACAAGCAACAAACAAACACCGATTGATTTCTTCTCCTGGTGTTAGGAACTACTAATTCAATTTAGATCTATGTTGATCTATTGATTACAAGACAAAATCTAACTGTTTGTAAACTAGATACAAACATATTTAGGGGAAAACCAATTATCTATTAATGAAATACAGAAAATACATCAATTATCATACCTTTGATGTGAATGCATTCCCCTTTGCTCCTTGCTCCTTTCTCCTCCTCAACTCTTCAACCAAGATAGGCAACCTAACTGCAACTAATGTAGATGGAGAAGATCCTTTGTATTTGGACAACATAACTCTGCAAATGATTCTTCCTTCTCATGCTCAAGACTTGCCTTATTTATATAGATCCTAGGAAGAGGCTTGGGAGAGCTTCTAGATCGTCTAGAAACCGATGGATACTCGAATGAGGTGAATTCCAAGTGTCATGCC
Source organism: Picea sitchensis (assembly GCA_010110895.2). NCBI lineage: Eukaryota > Viridiplantae > Streptophyta > Pinopsida > Pinales > Pinaceae > Picea > Picea sitchensis. The sequence continues at coordinate 128,925 of SNQJ01S0035638.1, read as the reverse complement.
ACGAAGATAGAACTCGTCCCTCACTTACCTGTTCGTAACTTTGTGAATCTAGAAGGTTGCAGGGATCATTGCTTGTTGCACTATAGATGAACAACGATTTTCATCACTTGTTGTCTCATGTAGGACCCGTGACGACCCTAAAAAATGTCCCAAATCATGAGCTAGATATGTGTCTTAGCATTCATATTCTAATGGATTCTCTTCTTGCCCTATAGGGTGGAAATTAAAGCTATAACAGATGCCCCCTAATGTGTAAGGTCGGGAAAGGAATGTTTGGCCGAAACACATTACAATAAAATAGTTTCCATATGAGGCAGCGTGAGGAGAGAGCAAAGGAGGTCTGGAGGACAAAGAGTACTTGCAATCAAACACCAAGGATGAATGCATATACAGACCATACCCTAGGTAGACATACTCAGACTCTGAAAAGTATCAAATAATGGCCACCAAACAATACACTACGGATCCATGACATGAAACCCAAGACCATGGCCATGAAAGAATACACGGTGGATCCATGTCATCAATAATATCATATCCATGAGACAATACAATGTGGATCTATGTCATTAATACAATCATAGCCACCAACAAATACAATGTGGATCTATGTCATGACTACAATCATATCCACCAACAAATACAATGTGGATCTATGACACAACAAATATCCCTTAGGAAGACAATGAGCAATGAGGAAAGTGCCCCCAAAGTCTTCAAAGTACTCATAGATAAGTGATATACGCCATCGAGACTTGGGAGGGGATGATGTAAAGGAAGGATGTGGCCCCAATCCCAAGGTCTTCATCCCAAACCCTGATGGTACAAATCCACATCATGTGAATAGATGAGTTGATGTTGAGCATGGAAGAAATCATTTGATTACTGGTCATTGATGTATACCATTAATAGAAGTAAGGGGACCCACTCATCAGGAATATGGACCCCAAGGTACCTAGTAAAATCTAGAAAGTGTGAATAGGAAGTTGATGTCGAACACTCGTAGAATCAATCGATCAAGAGTCAATGATGCAAACCCAATGTCGATCACGAGGAGGGATGCCACTGAGGATTGCAAGCTCCAAGGTACTAATTGGTTTCTAGATCCCTCTCCTAGATAATGTGTTGAATTTGATAGGAAGAGATCTATCGAAGGAAGGCCTTAATGTATCCCCCATCAATCGACACTAGCTCTAGTCATGGAAATAATATAACACATATCCAACAGTAATCTCTCTTCACATCATCTCTTGGTTTTTGTGCCCCGTTTTTGGGCAGTTTTTCGGCACATGGTTTTTTCGTCGATGGTTTTCTATTTTCGGTTAAGGAATTAGGGTTGTTGACTAATCCAGGTCATTGGATTAGGGTTTTGGATTCCACTAACTCCTATATGTATATTGTATTGTAAACAATGTATGATTTGAATCAATATAGAATATGTCGGTTTTCCAGGTTTGGGTTTCCAAGGGAAAAATCTCTATGTAATGTGTGTATTTTCCATTGTATCTTTTATGTTCTTTTATTGAAAATTTGTTTGCAATAAAATATTGTACAAGGTTAAGATATACAAGTACACCAAGTACAACTGACACAGGGACGACCGACTCGAAAAGTCAACAAAACAATAGATTGCTTACTCAGGCTTAAAATTCCCTTGAACATATAGAACAACACAATGGTGACTTGGCAGTAAAACAGAAGGCCTTGACGAATATAGTGCAACAATAGATGACGCATTGAAACACTCTCCATAATGACTAGAAGAGTAACCAACTGGAGGAGTATCTCTAACTCATATTACTAGGACTGCTCCTAGAAAGATAAAACCCAATTGTATGATGAGGAATCAAATAGGTGCCATGTTCAAGGGTGACTCGACTGGCGCTGCCATTTTAAGGATAGACCAATGATAATAAAAAAATCCCACACTTATTTTTTGCTTTTTTTTTCTTTATTTTTGGTGTCTCCTTCATGGTTTAACGATCGCGAAAGAGAGATAGAAGTTTGCTTGATAGTGTTTCTTTTTTCATTCAGTTTTAACGAGCCCGAAAAATAGGTAAAAGTATGCTCGATAGTATATTTTATGTGTCCTTTTGCGAGTCTAAAAAAGAGATAAAAGTGTACTCGTTTGGAGAGAATGAGTGGCTTAACAACATGCTCCCATGTTCCAAGCGCATGAAACCGACCTAAGCAAGAAGAATGGAAATGTCACTTGCAAGTGAGATCCATTCTTGGAAGTTTTCCTCTCCATGGGTAGATGGATACAAAACAGAGGAAAATAATACAAGAGGGGGATGGTCAAAGGCTACTACAGAAGCAGTAAGAGACATTTAAACAAACAATAATGTAGTAGTTGGGTGTATGACACAAGAAACGAATGTATAGGTGACCATTAAGAAACATTAAAAATTTGGGAACACCCTCAGAATATGCCCAGAATATAGATGAAGACAGGAAAATGAGTCTCAACTTCAAGTTATTGCGGGGCTACAGGAGGGCTCCCATTCCTAGGGGAAATCACAGCATGGGTACCGAATGGCGATTCGGGTACTAACTACAACGCCCATGAAGGGTAGGCACCACTGAATAGGTTACGACGTGTAAATGGAATGGCTAATGTCACAATCTGTCAGGATTGAACCTAAGCCATTGTGACGGTAGAATGGATGGTTAATAATGCAAGACGGTGAATGCAGAGGAAAAAGCTATCCCTATATGCTAGTTTGGGAACACATACCTTAAGTTCATTGGAAGTTTCCATCTTCATAAAAAAAAAATCCCTGTAATCCTGTCGACATGTGTAAACTAGATTCCAGAGTCAAAACACGTAGTGAAATCTCAAAAAGAAAATATTTTTGGATTTTTTGGACATGATATATGTAAAACAAAAAGCACTCACACCACGCACCTATGTACAAGGCACTACACATCTTGATGCTTTACGCCAATTAGAACCCATTGTTGGGCTCAGGCCAAGGATATTTTTCATAATCTATGAACTCATGAGCCATTGTCAGCATCATATGGCACACTATGTCAGGGTCATGCCACATAGAAATAAATCTATGCAGTCGAAGATACTCATCTTGAGTGATTTCATGAGCTAGGGAATCTCCTTGATGATGTCCATTAAGACATGAAGTAGGCACAAAACATAAATCTTCGGTATAATGGGAAGTAGAGAATTCAGTGGCAAGTTTCGAAAAACATAACCGAGGCAGAAAGGGTCAAAACTAGGGGTTTCACTGGAGACTCAACATGATAACTCTCGTGGGTTCCAAATCAGTGAGGATGGATTCTCAATTATGCTCATCTTCCCTAGGCTTATCTATGGAGGCCATGACTTCCAGGATGGCCTCTTATGAAGGGAACTCGGTATCTAGGAAATCATGTGAATGCAGAGAGTCATTAACCTATTCAGACAGAGTAGGTTGATCACACTCTATATGAGGATGGAGTTGTTGACCAGTGTCAATGGATGTTGATAGGATTGTAGAATCGACAATCTCAATCATGGTGGGTAGCAGGGAAGCTCCATAAAATTAAACATACTCGGGGTTAGGTACCACCCAAGGATCGACAAACCCAAGGGATCCACTGGTAAATGATGAGATTATGTTGATAGGAGAAATGTTCGCAGGAGGAGGTGGTGGGGAAGGGGAAATATTCCCATGAGTGAGGGATATTTAAACATCCCCGCACCCACACTCATATCAGACTGCTAGGTATCACTAACAAACAGTACATTAGACCCCACAATGGATCCAAGGTCTAGGGTACAAAACACAAGTTGATTGATCATCACTATTTTCCCTTGATAAGGGAAGCGTAAAACCCTAAATATTGACAAGACAATTGAATTCATCTCATAGAACCAAGTGTGACCGAGTAGAAAATTTTACTCAAGAGGTGCATCGACAACCTCCACAACAACAAAGACAATATCACCACCTAAGTTAATGGGTAAGGCAATGATTATTCCATGGGGTTAGAACATATGTCCATAGAATTCTTTCAATAATGTGGCAGATGTGTCAAGCTTAGGAGAGTTTGAGGCCTTCCAACAAGACATAGACATGATGCAAGTCGAGGCTCCTTCATAAACCATGGTTAAGAAGATGTTTTTCCCCATCGATCGTACCTTGATCTGGAAAGTGACATGATGGGAGATCCTATGATTAATTGATCATGGTCGAAGGTTATCAAACTCGACTCTGAGGGATCAACCCCACCGATTGTAGAAAACAATTCTTTTCGCTGCATTGGGAAGCTTTGGAGAACTTCGAGTGCAGACTTGGCATAGGGTTCCTAGGCCAAGTATTCCACAATACGGTAATTGTGGGTGGCCTATGAATTGGGATTACATGTCATGCATCAAAGAACACCCTTCGAGGGGAGAAGCGGTGTGTCAAAAGATGGCTTCTCACTCTAAAGAGGGCCACCAAGATGGGAAGAAGATGATGATTCATGAATAGCATGAGTATGCTCAGACGTGTCATAGTTCTTGGCTTGAGTCTGCAAATTGATCATGTGGTCACACATGAAGACAAAAACATTCAAGGAAGACCCCTCATGGTGAGGGGTACCTACCATGTCCCTTTGGTGAGGGGCAATTTTTTTTGCAACCATATGTTGAGGTTGAGGGGGGAAATGATGAGTTAAAATAGTAGGATGATGGGGGGCCTTTTGATGTGTCAAATAGTGATGGATCTCATCCTTTCGAGGACATTGATGAGTAGGGTGGCTCTCCCCACAAATTGTGCATGGGAACCAACTCTTCCTCTTTTCTTTTGTGGACCCCTCCTAAGTGTTTTGGGTGGGAGCGGTCCCTTTCTCAGTATTAGAATTTTTCTTCTTATTCCTCTTCTTTTTTCCTCCAGGTTTTTGAGGATTCTTCAGTTTCCTGGACTACACAAAATTCACCTCGGAGATATGAGTAGGGACCATGGTAGTTTGAGCATTAGAACTAGTAGTTGACAAGTGTGACAAGATAGACATGTGACCCATCTGGTCAACTAGCTGGTTCACAGAGGCATGGGAAATTGATCCAACCACACCTTCGGCATGGGGTCTTGGGTTTGGATTCTTTGGATCTTTCGATGACCTAGGATCATGTGGGATAATATCATAAAGGATGTCCAGCTGAGAGTAAATCAAATCCAAGTGTTGGGCATGCATGATGGCTTGTTGCTCGATGGTCACCTCGACCATAGCGACATCCTTTGCAATGGTTGGTAGAAGAGACATGGTGAACCACTCCATCAAGAGCTTATCTAGGATCATGGTCTTGATCATCCTACGCCTTTGTCGCCACTCATGAATATGATTATAAATGTTGGTGGCAGTATCTTGACGTAGTGATGTCAAGAGATATGTTCCTATCTTGTATTGAATGGGTAGTTGGTAATGCATTAGAAATTCCATTGCCAAGTCATTGAAGCTTTTAAAGGAAGCATCTTGTAACTCAACATACCACTCAACAACACTTTCGGTCAAGGATCTTTGGAAAAGACATAACCTCACACTATCATCCATTAAGGAATTGGATGAGCACCACAAGTGATACATCATGATGTGTATGGAGGGGTCCTCTCCTGGATTTTCATCGAATTTTGGCATGTTTGACGGTAACTTGGCAGGCATGATTGGCCATGAAGGGTTGTGGGAAATAGGTTCATTTGTCAAACGCAACAAATCAAGTAAGTCTAACATTGTGAGGAAAGGAAATGGCGTATGAGAAAATGAATACTGGGAGGGAGATGAAGTCTTTGTTGTCCCGAATAAATATTGCATCCCCTCTACGTTCATACTACCAAAAGGTTGTTGATGTGTTCCTGAAGAGTGAGTGCCCCTATGGATGGTGGCACTTCCAGGAGCATGGTTTCTCCCAGTACCATATATGCCCCCAATGGGATTTCCCCCAGGGATAGGTGTAGACCCTATAGGGAAAACATTCTCAAAATTAGTCCTAGGTAAAAAACCTCCATGACATAAGGTATTGACAAAGGGAAAACCTCCCCATTGTGAGAAGTTACCCACGAGAGGTGTGCCCCCAAAGAAAGGTGTGTTAACCCATGGAAGGTTAAAAACTCCTAACATACTACTGCCCCTAGCTTGACTAGAGATAGCCCCAAAACCACTAGGGATGTTCCATCCAAAGGGTGCACCTGCACCTGACGATGTCGAGCCACTCATAGGAATGTTGGAGGTGGAAGGAATTCCACCTCCCATTCTGAAACCGAGGCTCAGCCCCCCACCAGAAAAATATTCATAAATGGGAATCAGAATAGAAGGGATGGGCGTAAGAATGCTAGGTATACTAACGAATGGAAAAGCAGACCCATCGGTGTCCCCGGATCGAGGGATTGATAGAAAAAGGCATACATGGTGTTGGTCCAATGGTGCAAAGAGAAGGTAATGTGGACATCATAGGGATTCCCCTAGTCCCACTTGCAGATGGGTTTGATGGCTTAGTTACACTCGATGAAACACTTGGTACTAACATGTTGGGAGGATCGCTAAACAAACATAAAGGTGCACTAAAAAGTTCCCTTACTTGGACAAGTATAGGTGCTTCAAGATCAATCGAAGGAGGGTTAAATTTTGGTGGAGGATTTTCGTCGGCCACTTCCACTTCAACCCAACCAGACTCCTAAAATCAAAGATGGGACTCTTCAGATTCTTGGTCACCTATTTAGTGTCACTTCAGATGTGTTTGTTCCTCTATGATTGGCTCTAGTCCTCATAACCGACGGGACCAACATGGTAATTCAGCCACGGTGAAGATAGTATGTGCAAATCAAATGCAATTCAACCTAAGGTTGTTCTAGACTCTAAATCAAAGAGCACATCCCTATCAAATCTAGGACAACAACAATAAAACCAATGACTCAAGGGGCCTTCCGAAAACCAACCCTATGGGGGAGATAAATCCCCCACAATATTGGCTAGAAAAGGTATGAGGAGCAGTTATGATGATCTACACGAAACGACCTTGATCAATGAAAACACCCTTTAATAACGCAGCCACCCTCCGGGGGAACTAAGACCGTGAATAAACATCTGCCCCAGGTACTATAGGCACATCCCAACTACAGTCACCTCTGTAGTATACCTAGGAATGGCCACTAAGGCTACCACCTCACAATCAATGATCGGAAAAAAAATTGCAGGTCCGACCACCCATAAGGGCAGGGTAAATATTCCCAAAGCTTCGAAGGTGTTACCTCACACAGAGGTGTGGCACCAACGAAACCCCTATATACATAGTAATCGAAGCAATACCACAAACACAAAAACAAGCAGAGAGGGGTAATCTCCCTACGTACCCCAATGCAACCTCTTGCTTAAATCATGTGTTAGAGGAGCTTCCCAACACACTGGTGGTAAAATTGGATTTTCACTCTTTAATGACTCCTAGGTATCGTTTTAGTGGCCTTGGAGAATTCACTCTCCAATCCTATTCCAAGGCTCTGAGCCTATCTAATGTTGGTTCACTAAAAAAATAAAAATGTCTAATAGATTTTAGATTATGCAATTCTCTTTGTGGTTTTTGTTTATGTCAAAGGGAAATGAATTAAACTTTTATGGTGTTTTTTACTCTTGACCCAACCAAGCAATGCAAAGATGTCAATGCAATTGGTTCACTTCAATGAATTCTTGCTATGGGAGGGAAAGAGGTTTTTCCTTTTCTTTGTAAACTTCACAAAGCAATCCTCAAACATCAAGCAACCATACACATAATTCAGATCCAAATTGCTTAAAAGAATTCAAATCAAACACTTCATCAAGGCACTTTTGTTCTAATGCTTCAAAAGCTTGTATGCGTGTAATTATTTTGTCTTTTTTCTTCTTTTCGAAATGCAAATTTTTCTTTATGCTAAGAAAATGATGATGCAAATCAAAACCAGGAGACAATAAGCAAAGGGTAGTGTGATATTCTTAGTGATGCCCCCTGGCACACTCTAATGTCTACACGGGATCTCAACCTAAAACTCACACGGAAAGGATCTAGTAATGAAGAATAATCATAAGAGGGAAAACCAAATGCAATCAAATCAGAACACTACCAGATATGCTCATATCTACTAGGATCACTACCCAACTTCCTAGAATTACTAGACAACAAGCAAACTAAATCAAGCAACCCAAACAAGCCACGCAAAAACACCCCAAACAGAAATTGAAGGAAAATTTTATGACCACTGGACTCAAATAGAAGCAAGACCTTTGCAAAAAAAATCAAACATAGAACTCAGGGATCAAGAAGGTCAGATCTAATCTCAAAAGTTTGACAATTCCGCAGTTTTCCCAGTTTACAAGGATCGGCGTTGGTCACGAGAATTGCAACCATTAACGTGTTGCGTGAAGTAATACTATAATAGGCGACGATTGTAGAAAAAATTCTTCTTTTTTTTTAAAAGATTGATCCGCTTCATATCTATCAGATCCATCTGAGATCTATCATATATGTCTCAGATCTACCAGATCTAAGAGATATAGACTATGGAGGAGTAATAGGGAAGACAAGAATCAAATCAGAAACATAAAACAAAGGCTAATTGGAAAGGAAGTATAAATTAGAGAAGAATCAAATATTCATCCCCAGTGGAGTTGTTAATTCTGTTAAGGAGAAATATCATCAGTAACGTAAGTTAAATCTCCCTAGGATCTACCTACTAATCCTAGACAAACAATGGGGCTAGACTTATAATGGTTTCCTTATATGTAAACAAGTAATTCATTTTATACCAAGAGGGGAGAGAATGGAATACCTTACTTTCTGAAGTTTTTCCTCATATGTCCTGGTTGTTGCAAACCTTGAGTTCCATCTCCAGTCCTCACAACTTGCTTCCTACACATAAGCAACAATCAAATGTCAATATATTTCTTCTCCTAGTCTTATGAACTACTAATTCAATTCAAATCTATGTTGATCTATTGATTACAAGACTAGATACAAACATATTTAGGGGGAAACCAGTGATATATTAATGAAATATAGGAAATACATCAATTATCATACCTTTGATGTGAGTGCATTCCCCTTTGCTCTGTGCTCCTTGCTCCTCCTTGGCTCTTCAACCAAGCTAGGAAACCTAACTGCAATTGATGTAGATGGAGACGCTCCTTTGTATTTGGACAACATAACTCTGCAAATGATTCTTCCTTATCATGCTCAAGACATACCTTATTTATATAGATCCTTGGAAGAGTCTTGGGAGAGCTTCTAAATCTTCTAGAAACCAATGGACACTCGAATGAGATGATTTCTAAGGATTATTCCACAAAGATACAACTCATCCCTCGCTTACCTCTTCGTAACTCTATGAATCTAGAAGGTAGAAGGGATCATCACTTGTTGCACTATAGATAACTAGCGACTATTGTCGCTTGTTGTCTCATGTGGGACCCATGACAACCCTAAAAAATGTCCCAAATCCTGAGCTAGAGATGTGTCTTGGCATTCATCTTTTATTGGATTCCCTTTTGGCCATGTAGTGTGGAAATTAAGGCTATAACAATGGCATCAACAAAGGCTGCCCAAGTGGGTCATGTATCGAATGTTCTAAACTCATCCATGTTCTATCTCTCCCAATAACCTTCCCAACAATCTCTGAGATGGGGAAGGGCTTTAAGGAGCATGAAGGTGATCTTTTCGATGTTGGAAATTTTTTTGACAGAGTAGTAAACCTCTAACATATTTAACCATTTTTCCAAAGCATCTGCATTTATTTGGCCTTCATATAAATGGATATCAAAGTTAATTTGTACCTTGAAGGGCATCGCTCCTCCAAAATGGTTTCTTGGTGAAGGTGCCTCGGCCACCATAGACAGTCATCAAAGGATCTGGGTGAATTTGTCCATCATCTCATTCCTCTATCGCGAGAGGGATTCCTCTAACAACATCTTGAAAGGATCTTTTGCTCTGTCATATCTATTTTCCCCCGCCATGGGAGGACACTTGGTTGGAGAGGGCGGTCATCTGGCTAGAATGGTGGTATATTATCTTTGAAGAGAGAGAGATGGCATCTACGCTCATTCACAAAAGGTAATACAATAGGATGAAATAATGGCCTTTTAATATAAAGCAAGAACCCTAAAGGTCCAAAACCATAACCCTATGGGGCGAAGCACTAAAAGGTGTTTTTGGGTACCGAGTTGGATATTTGTTACATCATCTTCCTGGGTTGCATACAATCTTTGTTTGGGGCACATAGTAGCTCATTGGAAAGTTTTAACTAAGAGTTACAATTTCCAAAAAAACATCGTTTAGAGCCTCAAAACGACCTTGGAAGTTTAGGACCCATAAAATCGTAAAAAATCATAACAAATTTGCCAATATGTTGAGTCAATGGAAGAGGTGGGTGGCCACCTAAATAAAACTAGATCAAAGTAAGTTAAAACACAATTATGTATAATCCATAGAAAGAAAACGGGTTTTTTTGTTTTTTTTTTTTTTTTTTTTTTGATAACTCTATGGTTAGAAATTTGGCAATGAAAGAAAGTCTTTAGAAGGTTGATATACCTAGTGTCTTGAAAAATGAAATTTGGAATGACTTTGATAAAAACATCCTCACATAGGGATTGGTACATGTTAACCTGAACACATAAATGCTTTTGAGGGCATGGGTTATGTAAATGTTGCAGCTCATAGCAATGAACTGCATATGGGACATTGAAATGCACTAGAGAAATTCTCAATATTGTGTGTGAAGACTTGGGAATTCAACCTAGATGGGACAGTCCAAACTCATATGTTGAAAGATTCTCATACCACTAGGGTATTATGACACTTCTAGGGACCATGTATGACCACCTTCGAAGTATGACTATCTTCTCAGAAAGAGGAATGAAAAAAACCTCTTGTCAGGCTCTTAGTGGTTATGCAAATCTAGTGATATTATTACGATGCCTTGTTAACCCAGGCCCCAATGACAAAATAAGGTAGGACTTTACCAATGAAGTAATCTGTAAGGGTTTAATGCCAAAAACCTTCATAAATAACAACATATTCATTAACAATAATTTCAATAGATATATCATCAATAAGAATCTCAATACTTTTGGAACAAACTTGCACAGTACCTTTAGTAATGCCATCGTTGACACTAGTATTGGCTCTATTATAAAATCCTTTTTATCATTGCATAGTGATATTGAGTGGTGAGGTATCCTTTTGACCTTCTCGAGCATTATGATGGTCAAGATTGGGCCTGCGGGACAAATCACAACAATAAAGGATCTCAAATATGCTATGATTTTAACTTCAATTAGATTTCTAATAAATGTGACCAAGACGCCCAATCTTACAAAATTGCATACATAGGCTCACTTAAGTCTAAACTTAATAGTGTCAATATCCAACTTTAAATTACTACATAGATAAGGATTTGAATAGATTTATCTTTGAGGTTTAACTCAAGTGATCATGAGCTAAACGTGAGATCTCTTCCTCCAAATTAGGGAGGTCACGAGTTCAACTCTCTTGATCCCCTTGGGATTAGGCTCTATAATCGAGGTTGATGATTTACCTTGGTTACCACTTGTGGATGTCTTTGAAGTTTCACATACATGGTTATATGGGGAAAAAAAGGATTTGAATAATGTACAAAATCTATTGTAGGGGTTCTCATTCAATTTCATTGTGAATCTTTGTTTATGCAGTCCATTTGTGTATTCTCCTATTACATAATAGTTCTTGCACACTAAATTTCAAATGAGCAGAGTGCACATGCCATCATTCGTCTTCAATTTCAAGAAATTATAATGCATTTAATCCAATAGAATGAAACAACCAAAAAGAGAATACTTGCAATGTACTTGCAACTTGATTACATTAGATTACTTTTGATCATGATTACCTCGTAATAACTCACCTCCTAGCTTCATAGAGGATCCCTTCAGTCCTCGGATCCCTTATTTCATGACTTAAATACCGAGTGAAGAAAACAAGGAAAATTGACTCTCACGGTTCTCTAGTTTTCTCTTTATTTAGTGTAATTCTCTCATTTGTGCACCCCCAACTATTGTGTTCCTAAACACCAAATAGAACT